>NW_006499776.1:869977-914078 GCF_000471905.2 Amborella trichopoda
GTAGCATGGCAACCGAGAAGTCATCGACTCGGGGTGGTAGCAAGACGGGCATAGTCTTTAGAACCAATACAACAGCAATATTACTAAGTCTACCCTCAGTCAACTGAGAAGAGAAAAAAAAGTGAAAAGAAGACACGAGAAGGCAGAGAGATGGGGTCCAGATGGAGCTAGGCGTTGCCACTCAAGGCCGTGGAGTAGTAGTGTCGTGGCCCTTAGGCAACGCTCTACACTGCTGCTCATGTTTAGAGAGTGAGAAATGAACTACGAATGGCGCTAGGCCTCGCCGTTGGCAACATAAGGAGACGACACGACCCCACACGACCGGTAGCAGTCTCTGATGAAGCATGCGGCGATAGTCATTTGTGAAGCACGTAACAGTAATCCTCACGAGGTACACGGCAATAGGCGTGGGACACCGGAAGGACGACAATAAGCACCAAATACGCGAAGGAAGCTCGTGGATGGCAGTATATGTTGCCGAGGTCTGTAGCGGGCGGCAAAGGGTATCACCGTCTACTATAGACACGTAACAGGGAAGGCCCTTACGATCGGCATCAAGTTCCACAGTCTGGGTTTTTCGCTAAGACGTCGAAGGTACGTTTGTGGATGGCGATAGGCAGCACTGTCTACAGACCTCACTTGGAGAGGGAGATAAAAGAACAGAAGGAAAAGGAGACTCACACACAACGCTGCCATCGCCATGCGTGACCTGTGTGACCTCAGGGGAGGCATGCCCGGCACTGCCACTACCTTGTATGATCCTTAAGAGGAACTCAGACGGAGGAGGGGGGGAAGACAGGAAAGAAGAGAGAGAGAAGAAGAAAAGAAGAGAGAGAAGATTTACCTCAAAACTAGGGGTATCGATCAAAAGTCTCTCACCTCACTCTCTCCCTCTCAAACGTGACGCAACAATGAGAAGAAAGAGAAACTTGTATTAAGTAAAAACTCTCTCTTTTGTGAAAGGCTGAATCCTCGGGTGCGTACAATGCTGGTATGTATATATAGATTTTTCCCCAAACATGGGTGGATGATCAAAAGTAACCTTAATTGTTGAAAATTAAGATTAAACTGAATTAAAAGAAATTAGAAAATAGGGTACAAAATGACATATTTGCCCCTTCCTTACAATTCGTGGAATTTCATAACAGTCCTTGTGTTGCCCTAGAACCTGCGTGATCTAGCATGGCTCATCTAGGGTCGTTCTGATGCCTGGTTGATCGTAAGATGATTGGTTTCTTGTAGGGCTCGAGATGACGCTCGATTTGATACCAACTTCGAGCCATGGATCGTGTTTTTAGTGCACGATCATGTGACTTGAAATTTGAATGGATCTTGAAACTTTGGGTCAATAGTGTACTCGTTCCATGATGTTTTTCGGTGATTTCTTCGCTGAATTACACTGAGCATGTTGTTACGATCATGGGGCAACAAACACAGTTCGATTCCAAGGCCGAACGAAGATTTTGCAACTTTGGAATTTTGGCCAGAATCTAGACTTCCAACGATGGAATCTGCAGTCGCTTCGTTGGTGTTTTATGTAGAATCCGACCTTTCATCACGTACGGGGTTCGGGTCAGTGATAGCCCAGGACCTTACACACACGATGGAATTGGTCTCGTGACAATCGGGCTCACGAGCGACGTGATCTGGCCACTCGAGTGATTCACGATGCTGTTGAATTTCTTACACTTTCTTCACAGATCAGCAACTTCTCTCTAGCTTTTCTTCGCGTTCGGGTGCCATCACAGGGCGTGCCCCATATCGAATCGCTCGTCTTGAATAGACGAACATGCTCACCAAATTTGAGCACGATCTAACTTAGAACAGGTGAGATATGAGCGTTGAAATTCACTGATCGTGACTATCTCTTCCATGGTGTGGAGTTGCAGGGTGGCCGCACGAGAATAGCGTTAAGCCCCTCCAGCTTCACTCTTTTGACTATAACTTCATCCTGGAGTGTCCATTCCAGAAGAAATTTGACCCCTGGGGGTTTTTGACCGTGCTTGATCTAATGGTGGTAGTCCCACTGTAATTTGAGACACCAAAAATGTAGCTCTAGTTATAGGGGTTGTTTCAAGGTGCTAGAGGTCGATTCTGCCGGAATTGTTTCTCAGTTTGCACGGCCTGAAACGTGTCAGAATGCGACAAAACTGGGTAGGGGACTTTTGAGAGACCTTATGAAGATCTTGGCTGATTTCAAAGCTATTATGAGACTACGAAAATTTTTACTGTTTGCTAGGCTTTATTGAGCAGGGGCTCATGTTGATGAAAAATACGTTCCAACAGAGATCAACTACCGTGCACAGAGTTGAAGAAATTTTTTTTAGTCTTTACAAACTACTATTATTATTATTATTATTATTATTATTATTAATTTTATAAGAAAATAGAGGGAAGAATTATTTGCTTTATTTTCTGTTAGTTGATCGTGGGTTCAATTATGTATTGTATCAGCAACTTGATCTCATAGAGAGAGAAAATAACTTCACAACTTGTTCCTCCTCTAGAGAGAGAACCTAATATTGAGACGTATGCATCTAATATTGAGGCGTATGCTAAGTCAAGATAACTCTTCTTCAATAACCCTAAACTTATTTTCTCTCTTTTCCTATTCTTTTGGTGATTCTTCTAACGTCTCTATCTCTTTAACTTTTCTTTACAAAAGATTAAACAGGGGACTTAATTGAGTACGCTATTTTTGGTTCACTTAAGCCAAACGCAATCTAGAGAGAGAAAATATGGTAAAGGAATTCAGAGAGAGAAAATATTCCATAACCAACAATACCAGTAAAAACAAACACTGAATTGCAAATGAGGAGCAGTAAATTAAGAGAGAAATTCATAAAAATAAAAATATATTCAGACTGTTAAATTCAAGGTTAGAAAAAATTTATAGTAAGATATACGTGAATGACAAAGCACAATATCAAAATTACTGTAAATTAAACTCAGGAAAAATAAGATATAAAATACAAAAAAAAAAATTTAAGATCTCATGAGCCCACCACGCATCCACAACTTGCTCTAATACTAATGTTCGAGTATTAGGGAAGAGAGGGACGCCTCTCCCAAGATTACTGGCACTGTCGTGCGAATTAGAATCGCATAGAGTGAAAGGTTTCTTAGAACAATGAGAACTCTATATGTCTTGCATCTGTTTTCGCTCCCTCTCTACTCCTCACCGGATACCATAGCTACAACCAGCCAGCCTCTGCTCTTCCTCTAATTACTTGCAACCAGCAACCACCATTGCAGCCCCATCACCATCCCTTTTTCAGCTCCTGTGCGCCTCCTCCTCAACTCACTTTGCTGCCCAATTCACTGCCAGCCCTCTCTCAGCTGTCCACTCGTGCACTCCCTTCAACTTGCTGCTCCATCAGTAGGCAGTACAGTCACCACCTCCACCAGTCCCCTCCTCTCCCTGCCATCTCCGTCTTCCCATCTCGCCATGCTCCCTTCTTCTTCTCCATCATTCGCAACCAGCTACTGTCATCTCTCTCTCTCTCCCGAGAACACCACCATAAAAACCTTCGCCACCCCTCTCTGCTGTCCATGCTAAGCCATTGCAGCCTGTTTCCTCCGCTCTTCTGCCCTCTTTCTTCTTCATCTCCTCCACCCAGTTGCAGCCTCGTTCAGTCATCCCTTGCCGCTGTCTCCACCCAACCACCACACTGCTGCATTACCTCCGCCATTTCCGCCCCCCATGCTCTTTGCCGCAACCATTTCCGTTGATTCCGCCGTCTCTCGCTCTCCATCTTCTCCCGTTCGCCTTTGCATTCCGTCCCCATGTTCTTCTCTGCAAACTTCCGCTTCTTCTCCCTCTCACATAAAAACCCAATAGTGAGCTAGTTCCTCACGTTTCTTTCTCTCTCTAAACGTCCAAACGAAATATCCCACCCCATTTCTTCATTTCCCCTTGTTTCGTTTCGTTCCTCTGCTTTTCGTTTCATTTTGTTTCGTTCGACCTCCTTCACCCAAAGCAGCTCCTCGTGCCCCTTTTCTCTCCCCTACAACTAATAACCCAATAACCAATACTCTCTCTCTTAACCAACACAATGCTCTTCTCTCCCAATTTTAACTAGCCCATTTGTTATTTTATTAAAAGATTCTTTCTCGCTTTTTACTAACACGTTTGCTAGTTTTGTTTGATTAAAAAAAATCCTCTCCCTCACTCTCTTAACTTATCCCTTGCTTTAGCTTTTAAAACATTCTCTCTCATTCTCTTAACTAACCTATTATTTAGTTTTATTTTATCCAAACCTCCTCTCTCTCTCTCTTCACTAATCCATAAATTTCATTTTAACATCCTTTCTTTCTCTTAAACTAATCTATTATTCTTTTTAAGAGAAAACACAAAAAATGTCACTTACCCCTTCTCTTTTTGTTATTCCATTTTAATCCCTTCCCATCCTCTTATTCTACTTACCTCACTCACTTTTATTTTCCCTTGACCAATGTCACCTTATTTATTTTATTTCACTCACTCTATCCTACCATACCTTACTCTCACTCCGTTCATTTATTTTTATTTTAATTTAATCATCTCATCTCATTTTATTTTCTTCTATTTTATTTTACTCCACTTCAATTTACTTTGTCCCATTTCACTTTATTTATTTTACTTCACTTCATTTAATTTTAATTTATTTAATTCTAAGCCCATTTTTCTAAAATTTTATTCATCACTCTCATTTTATTTCATTTTCCATCACTTTTTTTAACCATCACTCTTATTTTCATTTTTGTCTCTCTCGTTCTCTCAATTGCTCGTTTGACCAGAGGGCAGGTTGAGCCTTGTGCTTGTACGAGTCTTGTCGTTGAGCAGTATTGTCGTCGCGCCAGTTTGAGTTACCATGCCCGTCTTACTGCCACGACATATTTGCTTTTATGCCAAGCTCGTCGGTGTTGATTTTGGTGCCGAGTGGTATTGTCGTCGCACTGGTCTGAGATATTGTGCCCATCTTGCTCCGACGTTAAGTCAATTATCGCACTAGTCTTGTCACCATACCGAACAAGCCATTGGGATAATCTTGTCATCGAGCAGTATTGTCGTCGCGTCGGTCTGAGTTATTGTGCCTGTCTTGCTGCCACGACAGACCAACCATCGCGCCAGTCTTGCCATTGGGCCAGTTGAGCCGCCCAGTCAAACTTCTACTCTCACTTTTACTTCACCTTGTAACATGGTGGGGACCCATCCCCCACTTGTTCGTACTTTTAATCGTGTGTGTGTGTGCAGGAAAGGAAAAACAGGTCTAGGGAGGAGATTCCAATTCGGTCGGAGGCTAGGGGGCTTTCAAATGTGATCTGAGAGGGCACCCAAGCGAGCCAGCTCGAGTGTGTCACAGGCCCATGTGAGGTAAGTCCAGCCTCACGACCCAAATTCCTTTCTCACTAGTTGGACACATGTCCTTGTTCTGTGAACAAGGTTCCTGAGAGAGCGATATCAAGTCATAGGTCTTCCAAACCCGAGACACGTATCAGCCGATCACCTAGATCTGGGGAGGTGAGATCGAAGCATCTAACCAGCTTGGCGACTCCACTGAGGACACGCTACCCCATCGCTGGATTGTTCTTATTTTACCTTCCTTTCTTTTTATTCCTACTCACATAAATACCTATCTTCGAGGTTGCTTAACCCCTTCACCTGAGTCAGGGGTTTCATAATCCCCGCACTTGTGAGTCTTCATCGGGAACAGGTTCAACGAACCTCGTTCTCGACCTTTCTCCTAAGCATCGACCCAGTGTCGTCCTCCCAGGTAATCACCTAGAAAGAGGTGAGGATGGACCTGAAAGTCCCTCGCTTCCTACCTCCTTGCATTGGCGGACCCCCCATCAATGCACCTGGCATTGGTGGCACGCATGTCACCACACTCAGCACGCACCATACTACCGGCTACTCACATGTTGGTCCCACTGCTCGAGGTGGCCCAGAGGCCACCGCTCCCTCTCCCGCGACTGACAATTCATCTGTTGTTGCTCCTGCAGGTTGTCGCAGGACTACCCCTCATTCTGTATCACTTCGGGCCCCTGTAACAAGAGGCTCGACACCAGGAGGGGGTGGCGCTGAAGCCACTGCCTCACACACACCAACCAAAGCTAGTGGACCATTTTTGGACTTGGCCCTGCACCTCTTTGCATGCACACTTCACCACTCGGGGCAACTCTCAGGTTTTCCCGGTACACGGTTAGGATTCGAGTCTTCTTGGACCTAGCCCTACACCCCTTTTACATGCACACCACTTGGGGCAATCCTCATGTTACCTCGAGGTACTGTTAGGTTTCGGGTCTTCTTGGACTTTTCCCTGCACATTGTCGGGGCAACCTTCAGGTTACCTTGGGATACCGTCAGGGTTCGACTCTTCTTTGGACTAGCCTTGCACACCCATTGCATATGCACTGCATTGCTCAGGGCACCCTTGTTGTTGTGTCTGCCCGAGCTCATGAGGGGGAACCTTCTAGTACCCCCTCCCAGCACATGGCCGTGTGACGGATGGTCACACGGCCATTCCATCACACACAAATGGTCACAGCAGCAGGCCTCTTCGTGTCAGACACACTACTCGAGCCCGGGTTGACCACTAAGTAACCCGAAGTCCGTTTGCAAAGGGCATACACGAGCTAATCCCCTCACCTGCTCGGAGCACATCTTTGCACTGTGCACACACACACACAGATCTAGCACTACACTCAGTTCCAAGGGTAATCACATCAATGGGTTGGAAGATTAGTTTGCCTTTGCTCAAAGGTAGGACTTCCTGGCCATGAAGAAGGGAAATCATGGTCAAGCAATGGGGCTGAGAGACCAAGACATTGAAAGCCTAGCTCAGGGGTAAAGAAGAAAAAGTGATTTAAGAATTCCCTCTCAAAGATGCGAGCCATTTTCCTCCTCTCATTCCCCTTGATGCGGATGATGCTGGAAAATCATGGCATGAGATGAACACTAAAAGGATTGATCGGGGCATGATGAAGCCAATTATCTATGAAGATCCAAGCTTGACTCTAAGCAAAGGCAGGCCTCCAGAAGGGCCAACCAGTCTTACCCTAGTGACCCCAATCCAGCTGAGCCATCACTCGATCAAACTCTCGAGCCCCTCTCAAGTCGGGGCACCGAGAGCAAAGCCTTCTTTGAGCAGATTGAACTCGAGGCAGCTCATAGACCCAAATCAGTTTCCCCTAGACTCTTGATGAGCGGGAAGGCACCGCTGCGGGGCAGTCGCGGTGACTCAAGTGAGATGGAAGCCTAACCCACCGGGGGCATCACCCATGCTCCCTTGGTGGTGGAAAGTTCGAATTATGATGGGACTGGTCTTCTTCCCATGATGCAAGCAAATTTTCCACCAACTCCTCCCAAAGTCTACCTCAACATCCCAGCTCCCCGAGGTGAAACTGAAAAAAGAACCAAAACTGTTGAGCTGCTTCAAAGGGCTGAAAAGCTCATTGTTGAGATCGATCTCATAAACAAGTACGAGACTTTGCCGCCATTCACCCTCTCTCATCCAGATATTCTTACCTTTGATGAGAGTTCATCACTCTCATTCGAGGAAAGCCACTGCCCAGTACTGGATGGGATGAGTTGCACTTCCCTTGCTAGCAGCCCCACTGATATGGCTCCTCCATACCCTGAAGGCACCATGATTCCTCGCAAAGCCAGCTGCATGTTTCCCCCATGTCATGTGTGTTGCATGTGCGCTCTTAACGATGACAGTAAGGCCTCATCCTATGAGGGTTTCACATTCCCATTAGGTGATGAAGAGGCAATTCTGATGAGGCGACATCCCTCATAGTCATCCACCCAATGACTCCTACCTCTGACGAGAGCTTGTCACTCTCATTAGAGGAAATCATTCCTTAATAGAGGATGAGATGGTCAGCATTCCCTTCGCTGACCATCCCAATGAAATAGCTCCTCCTGCTCCCGAAGACGCCGTGATTCTTTATGAGGCTGACCACATATGGGCTCCATGTCTTGAAAGTGTCATGGCTCCTTATGAGGATGATCGCATGTTCTTCTGATATCTTGAAAAATGGTCCCTCAATGATGATGATGTGACCTCATCATCTTTTGAGAGTTTCACATTCTCATTAGATGATGAGAATACCCAAGCCATGGAAAATGAAGTAGGCCTGAGGGAAGGCCCAATGACCCTCGCCAATGGTGTTGTTGAAGCAGTAGCAGTCGAATCCAAGATTGTAAGCTGCGAGGCATGTAATAGGCAAATAGAAAAAGAGTCCTCAAGTATGGCAGCTGTTGAAGCTATAGAGATCGACGAAGTATTAAAATCCTATGGAGACGAGATTACGTAACCCAAGGCCACGTTGAGGAGATTACAAGCTGAGATGAGGTCAAAAGATAAAACAATGGAAGCTTTGTGTCAAGAGGTATTGGTGTCTCGTAGCCCCTGGGGGCATCAAGCCCTCTTTATCGTCCCTCAAGCACCATATAGGGTCATCGAAATAGCACCATCAGAAGAAAGGGTACACCCACCCTCAAGATTGTCAAAAGAAAGGCGGTTGGTGAAAACCCTTTGGGGCACTCACTCTCAAATGACGGACATGTTAATCCTCCCCTACAGGTCATCATGAGTAAAAAAATGTCAAGTGTCGTTGTAGCAAGACGTTAAACTGTGTGACATATAGTCCATTTGCACGGCTATAAATTGCTTCCTGTTCCTACGTGTCTCCATGGGGTTACCGCATGATACCCTCCTACACATCCTCTATTACATCCTTCTTCTCAAGTCCCCGGTGAAAGGACACCACCCCTTTGACGTGTCCTCCCTAATCAAGGTGTACCTCAATTGCGACTGTGAGCCTTCGAAGCAAACTGTGCATGTCAAAGCAGGCACCCATCACAGTTGAGACTGTGGCATGCCTCTTTGAGATATTGCTTTGTAGAGCTGGGCGCATGCCTTGCATGCTTTGCTTTGAAGCCTCACAGTCAAAATTGTGGTACACCTCTTTGTGATATGGCATTGTAGAGGCGGTTGCATGCCTTGGTTGCATGCTCTACTTTAAAACCTCACAGTCGGAACTGTGGTACACTTTTTTGTGATATGGCTTTGTAGAAGCGGGCGCATGCTTTGATGGTTACATGCTTTGCTTCGAAGCCTCAAAGTCAGAACTGTGGAACACCTCTTTAATATATGGCTTTGTAAAGGCATGCACATACTTTGAAATGCACACTTTGCTTCGAAACCTCATAGTCGGAACTGTGGTACACCTCTTTAATATATGGCTTTGTAGAGGCGGGTGCATGCTTTGATGATTGCATGCTCTGCTTCAAAGTCTCACAGCTGAAACTGTGGTACACCTCTTTGTGATATGCCTTTGTAGAGGCGGGTGCATGCTTTGACGGTTGCATTCTCTACTTCAAAGCCTCACAGCTGGAACTGTGGTACACCTCTTTAATAAATGGCTCTGTAGAAGGCTCACAGTCGCAATCGAGGTACACCTTTGCTTCGAAGCAAAGTGTGAACTCTCTATAGAAGACTAAGTGCAAAATACAGCGCCGACTATGTAGGAAAGAGGTAGCGTCGCCTGTGAATGCAAGGCCTAGCACTGGCTATGACCCAGCGCTGACTGGAGAAGGGGAGCAAGAAAGAGCACCACCAGGAGTGTCTTGGTCAAACGTACAGCCTCCATAGATGTCAGGGCAATGAGTGATTGCATCAGCCATAGTGAATCCCACCAATCGTGAGTACTTAAAACCTTTTGACAACCATTTTCTTCATGCTACTCCCTCTCTCCCCATAAGAAGTTCATTACTGCCCCTTAAAGATAGCCCACTAATGAAGCTAAGGAAAGCCCGTGAAGGTCGTGAGTGAGGATTTGTGATACCGTGGAAGTTAAGGAAAGTAGGTTTAGTTTCCATGCATCCATAGTTTATGTAAAGGACAAATATTTAGAATGGGAAAGGTAATAGAATGAAAATGTGAAGAATGAATGGGTTAACATGAGGTTGAAATTTTAGTTTTTGTGCTTCTCAATGCCATGACTATTTTTACGACATATATGATCTTTTTATTTATGGAAACTCATGAAATTGGTCATGGTGAGACTCCTTATCATGAACAAGGTTCCAAGCCCAAAGTGTAGCATGGCTAGGAAATATTAAGTGTTCTTTAAAAGCATGTTAACTTGAGCATATGAATTTCCAGAACTGTGACAGTTTTTATATCAACATGTTTGATGGCCAAATTACGTCCAAATGGCACCAAACCTATCTTGAATGAAAGGTATGTATGTCTACTTTAAGTCTACTTTGTATGTCACGATAAAATTTCACATGGAAGAAAAGATATGGCCTAAAATGTCGAGGCATGACACTGATTACAGACGATGCTAATTCCAGCAGCTGTGGCCCTCCTTGGGCAACTCTTTTGACCCAAAAAACAGTATCCAAAAACCTTAAAATTTCTACCATTGGAAAGGTTTATGAATGTACTCAAAGTTGCATGTTTTGAGGTTTTTGAAATTTCCCACAGATTTGAATTTTGACTAGAAATGCACGAGTATGTTGTTGCACACTGGTGTAGGGAAGATTTCAACCAACTAATTCTCACCTTATATTGAGCTATTGACCCATTACTATCTTTGTAAATGTCTGTGTATTAGCCCAAAGTTTCATGTTTAAAGCATCCAGAAACTGCCCCATAAATCGAGAGCTATGCCCACGCAAGAGGGGCAAGTTAGTGTTACTTGTCACTGCATCAATTTTATGACCATGAGGTGCTAAGTTATCGTGATATATGATAAATGTGAGTGCCATATAAGGAATGTTTAGTATTACAATGTGAGTGCCATATAAGGAATGTTTAGTATTACAATTGATTTTCTATATAAGGAATGTTTAGTATTACAATGATTAGATGATTAATGATTTCACTGACCAAATGCTTATGATCACAATGATTCAAAGGTAACAATCGTTTAAATGAAATATTCATACTTGATGAACTGAACTGTTACTACACATGGTTGGAATCATTATAGATGCATAACACTAGATTTGTTTATTGGGCTGTATAACTCATCCCATTATTTTCCCTCTCTTCTTGTAGATTGATAGCGACAAGTGCAGGGTTGGAAGCTCGTGTTTTGCGGCCGGAGTATGAAGCTAGTGTTATAGAATAAGGTGCTTAGATCTTGTTTATGTCTAGGTTGTTTGGCCCTGGTTTTGTTTTGTTCTTGGTGGATATGTATAATTTTGGGCCTAGGTACCCCGAACTCAATGTAATATTTTGAAAGATTTTTATATTATGAATTTGGGTGTGTGGAGTTTTTCCTTACTATTCAGTTAGTTAAGTTTATTGCTTTCGCTCTCTTCCATGGTTTGCTCGATTATTGAAAATAAAAGCGTTGAGGCCACTCCTACCCGAGTGACAAATGTTACATTGGATCACGAACCGGCGCTCGATCGCCTGTTGCCACGTAAGTTACGGTGGTTGGGGGCGGGGTCATGACAGCCACTCTCCCGTGCTCTTCTTCCCCTGTTACTTCTCACGTTCTCTCTCTCTCTAAAAACCAACTACCTCCCCTGTTGCTGTCAGCCCCTCTCACCACCTCTGCTACTGTTTTCGCTCCCTCTCTACTCCTCACAGCATACCACAGCTACAACCAGCCAGCTCTTCCTCTAATTTCTTGCAACCAGCAACCACCATTGCAGCCCCATCACCATCCCTTTTTCAGCCCCTGTGCGCCTCCTCCTCAACTCATTTTGCTGCCCAATTCACCGCCAGCCCTCTCTCAGCTGTCCACTCGTGCACTTCCTTCACCTTGCTGCTCCATCAGTAGGCAGCACAGTCACCAGCCCTCTCTCAGCCGTCCTCTCCCTTCCATCTCTGTCGTCCCATCTAGCCACGCTCCCTTCTTCTTCTCTATCATTCGCAGCCAGCTACTGCCCTCTCTCTCTCTCTCTCTCTCTCCCGAGAACACCACCAAAAACCTTCACCACCCCTCTCTGTTGTCCACGCTCAGCCATCGCAGCCTGTTTCCTCCGCTCTGCTGCCCTCTTTCTTCTTCATCTCCTCCACCCAGTTGCAGCCTCGTTCAGTCATCCCTTGCCGCTGTCTCCACCCAACCACCACACTGCTGCATTATCTCCGCCATTTCTGCCCCCTTTCTCTCTGCTGCAACCATTTCCGTTGATTCTGCCGTCTCTCGCTCTCCAGCTTCTGCCGTTCACCTTTCCATTCCGTCCCCATGTTCTTCTCTGCAATCTTCCGCTTCTCCCTCTCACATAAAAACCCAATAGTGAGCTAGTTCCTCACGTTTCTTTATCTCTCTAAACGTCCAAACGAAATATCCCACCCCATTTCTTCATTTCGCCTTGCTTCGTTTCGTTCCTCTGTTTTGTTTAACCTCCTTCACCCAAAGCAGCTTCTCGTGCCCCTTTCTCTCCCCTACACCTAATATCCCAATAACCAATACTCTCCCTCTTAACAAACAGAACCTCTTTTCACCGTGTCACGTCTTCTCAAACCCAATGCTCTTGTCTCCCAATTTTAACTAGCCCATTTGTTATTTTATTAAAATATTCTTTCTCTCTCTTTTAACTAACGCATTTGCTAGTTTTGTTTGATTAAAAAAAAGTATCTCCCTCACTCTCTTAACTAACCCCTTTGCTTTTGCTTTTAAAACATTCTCTCTCATTCTCTTAACTAACCCATTATTTAGTTTTATGTTATCCAAACCTCTTCTCTCTCTCTCTTAACTAATCCATAAATTTCATTTTAACATCCTTTCTTTCTGTTAAACTAATCTATTATTCTTTTTAAAGAAAACCACCTTATGTCATTTACCCCTTCTCTTTATGTTATTCCATTTTAATCCATTCCCATCATCTTATTCTACTTACCTCACTCACTTTTATTTTCCCTTGACCAATATCATCTTATTTATTTTATTTCACTCACTTTATCCTATCATACCTTACTCTCACTCTATTCATGTACTTTTATTTTAATTTAATCATCTCATTTCATTTTGTTTTCTGCATTTTATTTTACTCCACTTCATTTTACTTTGTTCTATTTCACTTTATTTATTTTACTTCACTTCATTTAATTTTAATTTGTTCCATTTTGCTTTATTTATTTTACTGCACTTCATTTAATTTTAATTTATTTAATTCTAAGCCCATTTTTCTAAAATTTTATTCATCACTCTCATTTTATTTCATTTTCCATCACTTTTATTCACCATCACTCTTATTTTCATTTTTGCTCTCTAGTTCTCTCATTCGCTCGTTTGACCAAAGGGTACGCTGAGCCTTGTACTCGTACGAGTCCTGTCGTCAAGCAATATTGTCGTCACGCCTGCTTGAGTTACCGTACCCATCTTGCTGCCATGACAGATTTGCTTTTATACCAAGCTAGTCGGTGTTGATTTTGACACCGAGTAGTATTGCCATCGTGCTGGTGAGAGATACTGTGCCCATCTTGCTACCACGTTAAGTCAGTCATCGCACTAGTCTTGCCACCGTACCAGACTAGCCGTCGGGACTGTCTTATCATTGAGCAGTATTGTTGTCGTGCAATTCTGAGTTACCGTGCCAGTCTTGCTGCCACGACAGACCAACCGTTGCGTCAGTCTTGCCACTGGGCCAGTTGAGCCACTCGGTCAAACTTCTTCTCTTGCTTTCACTTCACTCTGTAACAAGTGGGGTCCTATCCTTCACTTGTATGTACTTTTAATCGTGTGTGTGTGTTTGCAGGAGAGGAGAATTAGGTTAAGGGAGGTGATACCAAACCGACCGTAGGTTAGGGGGCCTTTCCACCGTGATCTAAGCGGGCGTCCACGAGAGCCAGCCCGAGTGTGTCACGGACCCAGGTGAAGTAAGTCCTGCTTCACGACTCAAATTCTTCTCTCACTAGTTGGACACCTACCCCTGTTATGTGAACAAGGTTCCGGAGAGTGCGATCTCAGGTCTTGGGTCTTTCGAACCCATGACACGTGTCATCCGATCACCTCGATCCGAGAAGGTGAGATCGACGCAGCTAAATAGAGCATACCATTGAAGGCAGGGCCATCAAGAGTTTCAATGAATTGATGGAGAAGGAGTCTTCCATCAGCCGCTGTCTCTCGACATGCTGCATGGAATATGTTGGTGCGAGGATGTTGTTCTATTAAACAGAGGAAACTTCCCTTTCGTGTAGTTTGAGGGAAACGACACTTGATCATTGTAAGAGGGGTACGACTTTTAGTAAAGCATTGCACCCTGTATACCTGGGATTTGTCTATTTCTCAGGCTATGAGTCACCATAGCATCAATTTCTGCCTGTGAGAGGGGGTGAGGGATAGAATTGTCCTGTGAGGCAAGAGGAGGAAGTTGCCTTGGAGCTGTATCATCTGTGTGATGGGAGTCGGCCTCATGGTTAGCCAAATGTTGCGTGGTTTCTTGCGGTCAATCTTCTCCATCATTGCTTGCACCATCTATTTGAACATATCAATGCATGCTTCCCGAGATTCGTCGGGTTCATTAACAACCATTACCCTGACCATTTCTCTAGGGAGGTCAACTTTGGGTGCAGTTGAGGACTTTCGATCTTGGCGAGTTATGCATGGTAGATTAGTCAGCAAGCCCCAACTGGACTCGACTCTTGTATGTCGAGCGTGTAAGGATCAGTTCTTGACGGTCTTCGGACCGAGACTATTGAGTGGTTTGGTCATCTTCTACAAAATTGACCACAGTGCAGGGTTCTAGAACCTCTTCTTTGAGCTTTGTCGTCTGAAGAGGGTCAAAGGGGCTCTGACGTGGAGGGTCATCAGAATTGGGTGGCCCGACTGTTTTGGTTGCTTCCCTAGTCTGGATCTGCAGACCCCTGACAAGTTTGGCTTCGAGATTTTGATGAACCTCAAGCTAGAACTGTGATCAGGATTGCGACTGATCAGCTCTTCTTGCACAAGAGACAGTTGTCTCCATCAGGTTCAACAAAGGATGAGGGACTGAAATCAACTTCGGTCAGGGAAGAAGAAGGACTTGGTCTCTCATTAGGTCTTTGCCCTGAGCTCTCTTATGGGCTCCAGAGGCATGACTGAGATGACGGGGTTGGTTTAGGATGGTACTCTTGTGGAAAGTCTTCGAGTACCAAGGCTTCAGATGATTGCCCAAAAGAGACACGGTAGGCGAGGGAAGGATCAACTAAGAATGGCACCTGAG
Source organism: Amborella trichopoda (assembly GCF_000471905.2). The sequence goes on from NW_006499776.1 coordinate 885,138, forward strand.
TCGAGAGCAAGGAACAACAGTTTGGGAAGGCAACGCGTGTGCGCCCCTTGAAGAAGGATCTCGGGTGACCTGAGAATCAACCCAGGCTCGAGCAGGTGGTCTGCCCTGAGGAGGTGGAGAGCTAAGAGCTCGTATCTGTAAGGGAACAGGAAGAAACCTACCCCTCACAGGGTGTCTTAATGTGTGCTGAGTGGGAGGACAAGGGGGTCGTCTCCCATGTACTCGGGTTGGCGCAGTGACGTCTTTGCCATGACTGGTGGGATGCAGATTGCAAAACGCGTACAAGACTTGACATGAAGAGGCCTGATCCTAAACGCAGACTCAAGGTAACATCGAGGTGTGGATCGAGTGGATAACCCACGAGCCTTATGTGTGCGAGAGGTGGAGGCCCTAGTGTCTCCTCCCCTATGTGTTGAGTCTGTAAAGATAGAGACCCGAGGTGGTTCAGGAATATTGGGGGTAGCCTTGTGGCGACCCACAAGAGTAATGGCGATTTGCTTGCCTTTTGCAGCAAGGGACTAGGCAGCCTTTTGAAGTACCTGAACAATACGACCGATAAGTGACTTGCAGGTAACAAGGTGCGTGTTGTGAATGGTAGCAGATGTGCTACCAATGCAGGGTGCCTTAGTCGAAGTTCCACCGACGTAAGAAAATGGGGAGTTAGAGAATTTTAAGTCCCTTCTGAGACCTATCCAGGTTAAAACCTGGGAGCTGGAAACTGGGTCATTGCTCAAGAGGAAAGATGGAAGCGCAGTTCGAGAAACTTGTTCCTGGGAGACGCTTATGAATGCGGGGATGGGAAATCCCCGATCCGGATGAATGGGTTACATAACCCAAAATCCATGTGAATGATGGAGAAAAATAAAGGAGAGACTAACTAAAAAAGGACGATCCGACGAAGAGGTAGTAAGTCCCTAGTGGAGTCGCCAAGCTGATTAGGTGCCTCGATCTCACCCTTCGGATGGGGATGACCTGGCGGCACGTGTCTCGGGTTTCAAGGGAACTCGAGACTTGAGATCGCTCTCTTGAGATCCTTGCTCAAGAACAAGGGCAGGTATACCAACCGATGAGAGAGGAATTTAAGGTGGGTTCGGGACTTACTCGAGCTGGCTCGCATAGGCGCCCTCTTAGATCACGAAGAAAGCCCCCCAGTCCTACAACTTGTTGGAAATCACCTCCCTTGGCTTATAGTCTCCTGTTTCTGCAATCACACACACATGATTAATATTACAAGATAAATGAGCCAAGGGACCCAATCTTGTCTTTGGGTGAATGTACATAGGGATGCACATCCAAAAGAAGAAGGAAAGAATAAGAGAATAGAGATTGGGGTGAGAAGAATTTGACTAAGCGGTTAGACTGACACAATGGCTAGACAAGTAGGTGATTGACCCGACGTGGTAGTAAGATGGGCTCGATAACTTAGACTGACACAAACCACTAGACGACAGTATTAATATCGACTAGCTTGACACAATGGTTAGTCTGTCATTGTAGTAAGATGGGCATGGTAACTTTGACCGATACAACGACATTATATCTAAACGACATGACTATCATGACAGTGTTATTTCCAACCTCCCTTAGTCACACGAGAAAGATAGAAGAAAGAAGAGGGAATAGAAAAAGAGGGAAAAGAGAAAATAGAATAAGAGAGAAGGGGAAGAAAAGAGAAGAGAGAGTAAGGAGAGAGAAAGGAAAAAGAGAAAGAGAAGAGAAGTATAGAATGGGAGAAGGGAAAGAAAGGAAGAAGAAAGAAGAAAAAGGGAGAAACGTAGAAAGCAACGTAAGAGGCAGAAGAGAGAGAAAGACAGAGTAAGACGAGAGGAATGAGAAAGTAGAGAGAGAGAAGAGAGAGAGAAGAGAGAGAAAAGAAGAGAAAGAAGGGAAATGGCAATAGACTTCTGTCGTCCAAGATAGGAGAGAGAAAAGAGGAAGGAACATGGACAACGATGAGCATCCGTTGTCCATGACGAAGAGAGAGGAAGGGCAAAGAAAAACACAGACGGCGATAGGCCTTCGTCGCCCATGATAGAAGAGGGAGAGAGGATGAGAACATGGACGACGATGTGCTTCCGCCGTCCATGACGAAGAAATGATGGGAGAGCATACATGGACAGCGATTGGCTTCTATCGACCATGACAAAGAGATGCGGAAAGAGAAAAAATGGATGGCGATGAGCTTCCAAAGTCCATGACGAAGAAAAAAGGAGAGAGAAGACACAGAGGGTGATGAACTTCAGTCGTTCATGACGAAGAAAAGAGGAGAGAGAAGACACAGACAACGATGAACTTCCGCCGTCCATGACAGAGGTGATGAGGCCAGAGAAAGCATGGATTGTGATGTGCTTCTGTTGTCCATGACGAAGAGAAGAGGAGACTCAGACAGTGGCCCAGCCTGACACTTGGGTTAAAGCCCGGCCCACTTTATGTTTTCCAGAGGAAGTCATCATGCCTAGTGATAGACCTCACTGTGCATGAATGGGAATGAAAAGAAACAAGGAGAAAGGAGGAGGAAGAAAACAAAGGACACACACGGTCATGACCCTCTGCCATATATGTTGGAGAAGGGAGAGAAAAAAAAAAAGAGGAGGAGAGAGAAAGAGAGACGAGAGGAGGAGAGAGAAAGAGATAGATGAGAGGAGGAGAGAGAAAGAAATAGATGAGAGGAGGAGAGAGAAAAGATAAACGAGAGGAGGAGAGAGAAAAAGATAGATGAGAGGAAAAGAGAGAAAGAGATAGATGATAGAGAAAAGAGGAGGAAAGAGAAATTACTTTATTAAAAGGTACCGACCTTTTTCTTCTCTCTCTCTCCAAGACACCCATGATTTCAATGAAAAATCTCAAATTTTATTCATGAACGTGAAGAATGAAGGGGTCCCTTTACAATTAGGTTTATCACGTATTTATAGAATTGGGTCCAAACATGGGTGGATGCCTAAAAACTAGCCTAATTGATGATAATTACAATTATTTTGAATTATAAAAAATCTAAAAATAGGGTACAAAATGATGTTTTTGCCCTTGCTCAACAATATGTGGAATTCCAAAACAGTTCGTGCTGCTGCCCTAGAATGTTTGTGATCTTCCATAAGTGATTTGGGATTGCTAGGATGCTCGTTTTGTCGAAAGATGATTACTTTCTCGTTGGGCTTGGCATGATGATCGATTTGATACCAATTTCGAACCACATATCATGTTTTTAAGCCACGATCATGCGACTCAAAATTCGCATGGATCTTGGAAACTTTGGATCGATAGTGTGTTCATTTCTTAAAGTTTTTCTTCGATTTCTTAGTTGTATTGCATTGAGCATGCAGTCACAATCGCGTTACAACAAATGCAGCTTGATTTCGTGCCCGAACAAAGATTTCACAACTTTTAGGTTTTGACCGGAATCTGGAATTCTGGCTGCCAAATTTATAGCAACTTCGATGCCTTCGTGTGCTGAATCCAATCGTTCATCGTACGTGGGGTTCGGATCAGAGATAGCCTTAGACCTTATGCACACGATGGAACTGGTATCGTGTTTATTCAATGTGAGAGCGTCATGATTTGGCCGCTCAAACGAAGCATGTCGCTGTTGATTTTCCTACAACTTTCTTCACGAATCGCCAACTTCTCTCTAGCTTTTCTCCTTGCTCGGGCATTGTCACGGGACGTGCCACATATCAAAACGCACGTCTTGACGAGACGTACACGTTCCAAAATGTTTGGGAGTGATTTGACTCAAAACGAGTGAGATATAGCTCCAAAATTCACTGATCAAGGCTGTAAAATCAGTCACCATTAATAGTGGTTTGGTGCAGGGAGGGCGCATGGGAATAATTTGCGGCAACCTACCCCGTTTTAATGTTTCACCCGTAACTTTGTTCTGGTACATCTGTTTGAGCCGAAACTTGACCCCAAGGGGTTTTCGACTGTGCCAGATCCAATGGCAGTGGTTCCACAGTAATTTGATGGACTGAAAATAGAGTTATTGTTATGGGGTTCATTTCAGGGTGCTAGAGGCCAATTTTTTCAAAACTGTTTCTTTGTCTGCACAGCCTTAAGCATGTCGGATTGTGACGAAACTGGGCAAGTGGCCTTTTGAAGTCGTTAGGAAGATTTCCACCCATTCTAGGGAAATTATGAGACTGTAAAAAATTACAGTTTATGCTTGGGCTTTGACCGGCTTCTTCTTTATTCCGCATCGGGGACCCAAGGTGTAGAAAAATGTGTTCAAACAACAACGTTCTCCTGGAAAGGAGAATCTTCCTCACCTCTCTTCCTTATCCCCTCCTTTCACCAGCCAGCCTTCGTTTGAGCGAGCCACTATAGAGGAGTACAACCATGTCTGTATTGTAGTTTTCAGTGAGAGAGAACAAAGCAGTGAGTTGAAAATCTTGATGAGAGTCCATGTCGAAACTTCCCTGGTAGACAGCCGGAGGGCTTTGTAATTGTTATAAGAGGGAAAGTTAACCGGGTCTGTCCTGAACCCCAAAACGATGAGGTAAGCATCGAAATGCCCCCTGTCGTAAAATCTCTCTCTTTGTTGATTCTTATTTGCACGTAGGAGAGCATTTGTGCAATGATCGTAAACCCTCTGCTGTTGTTTGAGAGAGGATCTTTCCCACTGTCCGTGTGAAGGAAAATCAGGTCCGATCAACTGGCGACTCTACTAGGGACCCACCACCCTATAGTTGGCTCATCTGTTCTGAAGCAAACATCTCTTCTCTCTCTCCAAAACTGCAATGGAGACTTATTACTCCTCTTTCGTCCAAGTTGGGGACTTCATCATCCCCGTATTTGTGACCTCACCTATGGAGAGCAGAATGACCAATCCTTTTTCTCCGTTGTCCTTCGTAAGTGGCCTAGTTGACCCTACCATCCTAGTTCAAGCTAGGAAGACTAGGGGAAAAGTTTCCCGAACTTTCCTTCTCCCCCCTTCTCTGACATCAAAGGGAAATCCATTGATGTCACCTACATGGGTGGCCCTTAAGCCACCCTCTCTCATAAGCACTCTGTTACTGGCGGGTATCCCACCAGTCGTAAGCTTAAAAGCAGTCCTCATGCCACTCCTTCTCTTCACCCAGTGGGTCTTGATAGGGTCACCATCTCCGCAGGTAACCAGAAGTAACCCCACTTGCGCTTCACAAAGGCATCGCTGCTACCTGTGCATCGCCGCACACACAACACTCTGGCGATTCCCACGAGTCTGCGCAGCCCTAAAGCCGCGACGCACACATGAACACACATCGTGGCTAATGGTTTAACCATCATTGTGACAAGACTGGAAGGCCAACACCTTACCTCGGTCTCCTCACTTGCTTCAAGCCTCTTGAGGCCCGGACCCATCACAAGTGATTTTAAGGTGACTAATGCACCGCATGATAATCTTTCAGCTTGTGGCAGCCCAAAGGCTGGAACCAAGCGAGCACATGACATTAAATTGAAAGTCTTCTAAAAAAATGCACATACATGTCAAAGGCCCTAAGGCCCTTCCAATTAAACAGGCAGATCTTTTAAATATCCAGCCTTCCACTTCACAAGGGGTTGGGACACAAACCACCCCAAACACTGCTATGGGCAATGAACACACTTGCATGACCAGTGAGCTTACCAGCGGAAAAGGAAAAGGAGTGTCAAATGAGCCCCTCACTGCCCCAAAGACGTTCAGCACGTGGTACTCAAAGAAATTCCCTTCGAGCACCATCCTGGCTACTCCTCCCTCTCTATACATGCAAAATAGCCCTTAGGGCAGTGCCTGGGGCAAGATATCCTCCAGGACGACCAGCTAGCACCCCCCTTTCCCAAGCACACCGAAGCTTTTGAAAGTGACCACATACATTACAGGAATTAATTGACTTCGCTCGCACCTCTGTAATCCAACCCAGCCGAGAAGAAAATCAAAGTCAGTTCCAGCTCTGGGAGAAAGTCTATTGGAATCTTCGAATCAAATAGAAGAAGAGGATGGACGTGTCTTTCCGAAAACCCGAATTAGAACCATCGGTCTCCACGGACCTACTAAAGAAAAATTGTTCCTACCCATTACGAGATATGTAAGAAACTGAGATTAGTGACACTCTCCATTGCTACGTCTACGTCATCGAAGTATAAGAAGGTGGACCCACTCCGTCCAATCCGATGTCTCAAGGCCGTCATGAGAAAATGAAAGAGACATGGCCCCAAGGTCGTCATGAGCAAATGAAAGAGATACGGCCCCAAGGCCATCTTGAGCCATTCAATTTGAACGATGGCCCCTAGACCTTCAAGCGCCAAGCCTGGCAGCGACAACAACCCAACGGCCTTTTGGACCCGACTTGAGCAAAGGAAACTCAAAAAAAGAGAGTCCTCCAACATATGAGGTGTGCCATATGCTGGTATTTCTCTAAGGATGCATAGCAGCACCGGTTGACCACATGCGGTTGCGGTCAGGAAGAAGGCTAAGAACAACCCAAAGGCCGACACCACCTAAAACCCTGAAATATCCCATATTTCCACTGGTCCCCTATTCGGACCCGACTACTCCCATCCATAAACCACCTGTTCTTTTAAATTCCCAGACACCTTACCTCCCCTCACTAAAGCTTCTACACCATCACAACTCTCACACCTTCCAGCCTTTCTTACACCTGTCTCATCTGTGCAGTCTAGTTAGCCTTCATTGCCTGAATCCACGATTATGACTGACTCTTCTCTGACGATGGTAGTAAACCCTTCCCTTCTAAAAATCTCTCCATCACTTTTAGCGCTTTCAAAATTAGTGGAAAACCAAGGAATCATCCTCCCTGAGATTGATAAAGTCAAATATGATGTGATTGAGCATCTATGAAAACTACCAGCTCTCCTGAGTATATATGATGCCCTCATGTTGTCTAAAGACTTTCGATTGGACCTGGTGGTTAGGTGCCTCATTCTTGCGCTCCAGGTCGGGATGACCTGGTGGCACGTGTCTCCAGTTTCAGGGGAACCCAGGACTTGAGACCGCTCTCTCGGGAACCTTATTAAAAAACAAGGGCAGGTATACCAACCGATGAGAGAGGAATTTAATGTGAGGCAGGACGCACCGCACCTGGGTCCATGACTCACTCTGGTTGGCTCGCGTGGGCGCCTTCTTAGATCACGATGGAAAGACCCCCAATCCTTTAACTGGTTCGAAAGAAGGAAGAGGCATTTGACCGGATGGCTAGTCAGACATAGTGGCTAGACAGGCTTGATAATTGACCGGACGTAGTAGTAAGACGGGCACGGTAACTTAGACCGGCATGGTGGCAATACTACTCGACGACAGAATCAACACCAACCAGCATGGCATAATGGCGAGCCTGACATGGTAACAAGATGGGCACAGTAACTCAGATTGACATGGCGGCAATACTGCTCGATGACGAGACTACCATGACAATGCTAGACTTGGCTTGTCCCTCGGCCAAATTAGAGAAGAAGAAGAAAAAAAAAAGAGGAAGAAGTGAAAGAGGAGCAAGAGAGAAAGAAAGAGTGAGAAGAGAAAAGAGATAGAAGAAGAGAGAAGGAGAGGAGAAGAGAAGGGCAAAATAGAGTAGAGAAAAGAGAAAAAGAAAGGAAGAAAGAAGAAGGGTGAAGATTTGAGCGAGAAGATAAAAAGGATGAGAAGAGAGATTAAAAGAGAGAACAGAGAGAAGAGAAGAAGAAATGAAGAAAAAGGAAAAAATAAGAAGATAAAATAAGAGATGAGAAGAAGAAGAAGCGAAGAAGAGGACGTAGATAGAAGAGAGAAGAAGGAAGAGAAGAAATAGACAAGAGAAAGAAAGGAGAAAGAAGGAAAATAAACGAGAGAGGAAGAGCAGAGAAAGAGAAAAGAGAGAAGGGAGAATAGGTAGAAAAAAAAGATAAGATAAGGGAGGCGAAAAGAAAAAGAGAAGAGAAGGATAGGGAAGAAGAAGAAGCAAAAAAAAGAGATGAGAAGAAAGAAGAAGAAGAAAAGAGAAGAAGAGAAAGGGGAGAGAGAAAAGAAAGTAAAGGGAGAAGATAGAAAAGAGAAGAGAGAGAGAGGAAAGAGAAGAGAAAAGAGAGAAGACAGAGAAGAGAAGAGAAACATGGACGGCGATAGAGTTTTGCCATCCATATTAGAGGAGAGAGAAAAGAGAGAGAAACGTGGATGGTGATGGACTTCCACCCTCCATGACAGAGGAGAGAAAAAAGAGAAAGAAACATGGATGACGATGGGCTTCTGCTGTCCATGACAAGGGAGAGAAAAGAGAGAGAAACATGGATGGTGATAAGCTTCCACCATCCATGACAAGGGAGAGAAAAGAGAGAGAAACAAGGACGACGATGGGCTTCTGCCATCCATGATAAGGGAAAGAAAAGAGAGAGAAACATGGATGGTGATGAGCTTCCGCCGTCCATCACAAGGGAGGGAACAGAAGAGAACATCAGGGTTTTATTGACCGGTCGAGAATTCCACTGTAAATCAGGGCCTTATTGACCGGCTTTTGTTTTATTCTGCATCAGAGACCCAAGGTATTGCAAAATTCCTTCAAACAACTTGCCCCACCGAATGTTGTTCTTCGAGAGAAGCGAGAAGGACAACATTCAAAAAGTTTCCTTCGAAAGATATTACTTTTTTCTTCCTAGCCGTAAGACCACATGAATGTCGAGGAGATATCCATGCAATGCTGTAACTAGGAGGCTCAGACGTTTGGATGCAATGTGCAGGTCCATCTATGGAGACTTTAGGGGGAGAAGATACTTTTTTTAGGGATCCTATTGAAATCCTCACCCTCAAGGGATTGTTTGTGATTTTGACAACTGAGGATTTTGTACGGACCTCGTTGGTCAGATTTAAGTATGTCTGGCGACCAAGTGTCATGCTTTAAGGAACGTTTCCTATTTGATTTGGGTTTCTTTGTTTTGTTCTTTATTCTAGATGGTCTGCTAAAGTTCCTCTGGTTGGCGACTATCTACTTTGTGCACCAGAATGTTCTTGGTGGGCTGGGTACCTCATTTTCAAGGTGACCAGCTTTAGGCTCAACCCCGCTTTCTGCCAGCAGTTTTGACAAGCAGGATACCTCTCTTCTTCGTCCGAGGTGACCCCTGAGGGCTTAATCTTGGTTACTGCATAACAGGTCCAAGGTTTGGCTGACTTAGCCTTCTTGGGACGTCTTCAACATCTTGAATCGTGTTAGTGACCTTATGGGAATGGTGCTCTTCTTCATGAGACTTGTCTTGCCTTCTTGGCGAGTCTTCTGTCCTTCGATTCATTTTGCAAATGGACTCAAGCTGTCGAAATATTTTCTTGATGCTTGACTTTTTGGGTTATGGTATTGTGAAACCAGAGATTTTTCTCTTTCTAATGTGGCTGAAGCCACTTGTAGTGGCGTGTGCTGCATCAACCTGCTAATTGGTTCAAGCGTCCTTTACGGATTTTCACTTGGACTGGGGAAGTGGTGTTGTAGAAACGGTTTTCACCAATTTCCTTTTATTTTGGGCTCTTTTACCCTCATGACCTTTCTTCCATGTCTACCATTTTCTTTCATTTTTACTCACGGTGCCCCTTTTGGGTTTTGACTGTGCTTGGGTTTTTATTTTCACGAAACTCTCTTACTTAGGGTTTCGTGACCATGCGCGTCCGTCATTTTTACTTATGGTGTTCTCTTGTCCAAGTATACACCATGTCTGTTATTCTTTTTTTTTCTTTGTGTGTGAAGGCATGTTTAGGGTCGTGGCTCTAGGACCTGTGCGAAGCTTTTTAACATCATGCGGCCAGGACGTGCACTATAATTTAAGGTCATACAACTGAATCATGGTGGTGATGAACGACAATCTGTGGCGGCCACAAAGCGAGTATGATGGTGGTCTAACTCACTTTGGGGAGATGGCACGAGGCTACCTATAAGGGATGGATGGAGTATGAAAGATGAATGGTAATGACCCACTAGCATTCAGCCAGTATGGATGATGCGATGGCTCACCGTTTGTGAGAGCAGGTGAAAACTCACTCGAGAATGATTAATGGTAATGAAATAAGGTGGATTTCCTAGGGAAGTGACGAAGGTGGTATGCACACACAGACGGGTCGGTTAGGGAAGACGTGCGTGAAGACGCACGTAAAGGGCATGTGTGCATGTGTGGGGGGGGCAAGTTTAAGGTCATGCCTCCTGGACCTATGCAAAGCAGTTTATCGTCATGCGACCAGGACGTGCACTCTAGTTTAAGGTCGTATAGCTTATACCGTGGCTATGCAGTTTAGAGTCAAGCAGCATGGACCATGCAGCTTAAGGTTGTGCAACTATACCTCCACTACAGTTTAAGGTTGTATAGTTTGGACCATGGTGCTAAGCCTTTTAATGTCATGCGGCCAGGACGTGCACTATAGTTTAGGGTCATACAGTTGAACCGTGGCTATGCAATTTAAAGTCCTGTAGCTAAGACCATGTAGTTTAAGATCGCCCAACAAGACCTCCGCTACAGTTTAAAGTCATGTAGTTTGGAACATGCAGTTTAAGGTCATGCAGCACGGACCATTGTGTGGGTCACCATGTAGGTAAAGCTCCATGGGGAATAGAAACATGGATGATAATCTGACTCCCTGGCGTTAAGATAGCTTGGTGTGAAACAGACCCACTGAGGATTGAAGAGGTAGACATGACCTTTTTGGCATACTCTGAACTCCACTAAGGATGATGAGCTGTGGCACCGGTGTAACTCCTAGTGGGGTAGTGGTAGAACACTCGTGGCAGTGATTAGGCTCAAACATATGCGGCGCTAGCATGAGCGGCAGTAACATGCACAGCGGTAGCACTAACACAAAATACGCTAGAATGGGCGATAGTAGCATTAACACGCACGGTGCTGGCAATATATAGTGACATGCATGACATTAGTCGCACGCGACGTTGGTCACGGGCAGCGCTGATCACAAGCGGCGATCGTCTAGAAAACATGGCTGGTATTATCCTTCGAAAACACAGCCGGCGTTGGTTTTGAAGACACAGCCGATGTTAGCCCTTGTGAAATGCAACAGGTACTGGGCCTTGACAGCTCCATCCGGTGTTAGTCAGTGGCTTCAATGCGCGGCGTTAGTCGCGAGCGATGTTGGTCCGAGTTCGGGCTCTGGCTCGGGTCCGACCCTGCTCGGCCCTGGTCCATTGTCGTTTGATGCTCGACGCCACATGGGGGGTGGTAAACGTTTGTTCAGGTCTCGGGTCTGAGCCCGACCCAGTCTAGTCCATCGTCGTTTAGCCTTCGGGGACCTGGCTGGCATTTTCAGTTTGTGAGCGGTACTTCAGGGAAGTTCCTGCTATATAAGGGGGTAAACCCCAATGTTACCACTTTTACCAAAGGTAAAAATGGCTAAATAATTTGAACAGTGAGAGAGAGAGAGCTCCGGTAAGAATTCCTGTAAGAATGCAGAGCACTCGAGTGAGGTTTGCAGGAGTTTGCCTGTAAGCAAGAGAAGGCTCCGGCTGGGAAGAGAGATCGCTGGAGGGAACACAAGAGCATTCATGAGGTTGCAGGAATTTGTAGCGAGGGTTGTTGTTTGAGTGAGAAGAGCAGGGAGTTCACCGGGGAGCAGTGAGAAACTCTGGCAGTAGTTTCGGAGTAACAGGAAAGGGGAAAACGGGCAGACATTGTAGTAGGGTATTGCTAGTGGACTTCTGCCAATTTTTCGGTGCCTTTTCACTACTGTGGAGGAAGGTGAAAGGTCTACCGGCTGGTTTTCGACGAGTGGAGAGCGGTTTCCTGGTGGGAAATCGAAGGGTTACAGGAAGGTGAACAGTCGGCAACGACGAACAGCCATCGAGAAGTGAACAGTCGCAGGGAGTCAAAAGGTCTTGAGGAGTTGAAAGGTCACCTGTAGCCGATGGGACATAGGAATTGAAGGGTCACAGGGAGACGAAGGGTCTTGAGAAAGCTGGATAGTCACCGTCCTTAGCATTCGAAGCGTTGGGAGTGAACACTTGCGGCGATAGAGAGCACAGCCGGCGTTAGCCTAAGCCGGTGTTAGCTCTTTATTAGACGCAGCAGGCGTCACCCCACGAAGTCATAATCGGCGTTAGTCCTTGAAGACACAGCTGACATTAGCCCTCAAGAAACACAATCGGCACTGGTCCTTAGAAACACAACCGACATTAGTCTTTGAAGACACAACCGGCGCTAGCCTCGCGTGGTACTAGTCAGTGCCTTAGTTGCGCATGGCCAGCGACATGATGGGCACGGCCTTAGTCGGGTGTGGTGGTTGTTGTTCGCTCGACAATCCTTTCATGAACGGCAGCAAGTTGTGCACAGTTGAGTTATATCTGGAAGCGATAAGTTGCGCCCAACGATGATCATGCACGGCAATGATTGAGGCAAGAAAAAGGTGGTGAACAATGGTACGACCTGGATGAAGGCCAAGTCCTCCAGCACAATTTGTGAACTCCATGTTGTTCTGTGGAAGAGCCTTCACTGTGAACAAGGTATGCTCTCCATCATAGGCCAGTTCCTTGCCAGAGAAGTCTGCTTTGTATGTTTGATATACTAGATCAAAGCGATTCCACCTTCTCTTAATGTGAGAGCAACTTTTGACCTGCAACCGTCCTTTCTTCCTCAGATGCAAGAGCAATGCTGGGTTCAGCTGTCCTCTTTTCTTTTGATGCGGGAGCAATTTTTTTTGCTGTAACCGTCCTCTTTTCCTCAGATGCAAGAGCAATGCTGGGGTCAGTCATCCTCTCTTCCTCCAAAGAGAAACGCTGGGGTCAGTTGTCCTCTCTTCCTCAGATGCATGAGCAATGCTCCTTGATCATATATCCCTGTAACCTCCCTAAGAATGGGTTTCTGATTGTAACTTGTAATTCCTTTTACTGTAATAAAAAGAAAGCTTTTTTTTTTGTCCCTTCCCTTTTTTTATTTTCTTCCCTTTCTCTTTCCTTTCTTTCTTTCTTTTGCGATGCTCATTGAAATTTTTAATGGCATCACGGATAATACTTCTTTAGATATCGCCCATTGATAGGGGGCATTGCTTCTCCTCCCTCAGGATGTGCCAATATATAAGCGCCATTTGACGAGACTTTCTTGACTATGAAAGGGCCTTTCCACTTAAGTTCAAACTTCCCTTTGCGATGCCCATGCATAACAATCAACCTTTTAGCTACTAGAACCAGATCCCCACGAGTGAATGAGTGGACTTTGACTGACTTGTCAAAAACCCTCTTCATTCTCCCTTGGTTAACTTCTAGATTCTGCTGAGCTTCCAATCTCTTTTCGTCAAGTGCATCCAACTCTTGATAACGAAGCTTGACCCTCTCATATTCAGCCAAACCATGATGCATGGTGACACAAAGCGAGGGCAATTGAATCTCTAGGGGTAAAATTGCTTCACGTCCATAAACTAGAGAAGAAGGAGTGGAGTCGGTAACACTTTGTGTGGTGGTGTGATAGGCCCACAATGCTTCAGGAAGCTTCTCATGCTAGTTCTTATTTGTCTTGGATACTGACTTCCTTAAAACACTCCACAGAGTCTTATTGAAAGCCTTGGCTAAGCCATTCTCCAGAGGGTGGTACATAGTCGAGTACTTCCACTCGAAACCGAACTGGTTAACTAAGCGATCAATAAAATGACTCTTGAACTGAGGGCCATTGTCTGATATAATCTGATCAGACACTCCAAATCGATATATGATATGATGTCACACAAAATCAGCAACTGTGGCCCACCCCCGAGACTTGCTTAAGGGGAACTTCTTTAGCCCACTTGAAAAAATAATCTGTAGCCGCTAGAATGAAGACATGGCCCATTGCAGAAGGAGGATTTATTGGTCCTACAATGTCCATTCCCAATTATGAAAAGGGCCACGATGCCACTGTAGGATGTGGAGGCTCCTGTGGCTGAATAAGACTTGAATGGATCTGGCATACCAGGCACCTTTTGGTATAGTTTAGGGAATCAACAATCATCGAAGGCCAATAATACCCCAGCCTACGTATCTACTAATAAAGCTTAGGACTAGACTAATGCAGTTCGCAGATGCCCGAATGCACTTCTTCCATCACCCTATTTGCTTCTTGCTCTTCTACACATCTGAGAAGAATTTTGTTTAAAGATCGGCGGAAGAGAGTATCCCCTTCGAGGAGGGTGTACTTAGTAGAAAATTGGTGCACATTATTGTGCTTAGTACGTTCTCTAGGCAGTCTATCGTGATTTATGAAATTGATTATTAGCTCTTTCCAATCTTCCACCTGCTCAATTTCTGCACACATTGGATCGAAGAACTCTAGTTTTGGCTCTTCGGCTCCAGTACTTTGGCTCCGTGCCATTTTCTGTTTGGCTTTAATGATATCATTGGCTGCCAAAAGTGCCTCGAATGGATAAGGCAGGCACTCGAGAAAGAGAATTATCTCATCATCTGCGTCCACTTCGATTCTCAGTTCAATATGTCTCCACTCTGCCACCCAAATGAGCGTGGGCCTGATGGGGACAGTTGAATGGTAGCTCCAAGCTTTGCAAGTGCATCAGCCTGCGAAATCAACCTCCTGGGGATGTGACTTAAAGAAACATCCTCAAATTGAGCCATATAATATTTTGTAGTATCATGATAAATCTTGAGGGTGTCTTTTCTCACGTCATAGATCCCCTTAAGCTGTCGAATAACTAACTCAGAGTCATCGAAGATATTAAGCTTTTCCAAGTCTAAATCAAAGGCTATCTCCAACCCAATTATTAGATCCAGATATTCTACCTTGTTATGGGAACGGGCTTCGGTGAGAGAGAAGGATAGAGGAAGCATCCCTCCTTTTTAAGTCATGAATACCACTCCGAAAAATGGCAACGGGAAGTCATCTTTTGGGCTGGCAGCATTCAAATCACGAAGTCAATGCAGACTCTGATTTGGCTGTTTTTCTCCTTGACTGGTACAATGTTTGCCAGCCATTTTGAGTACTTAACCTCATGAATGAAGCATGCTTGCCTGAGCTTAATCACCTCAACTCAAGCGTGAACCTCCTTGATTTCTACTTGACAGGTTTGACGGATGGATCAAGCCCGAGATAATGGACTGTGACTTGTGGACTAAACCAGGCATCTCATAGTAATGCCAAGCAAAGACATCCCGGTTTGCTCGCAAGAAGGAAATAAAATTCCTTTTCTCCTCTGGTGACATGTTTGCCAAGATGAAAGTGGGTCTAAGGTCAGCTTCATCCTCTAGATTTATCTCCTTGAGTTCATCTGCTGTGGCTTGACCGCCTTCTTCTCATTCCTCTGGGGCCTCTTGCAACTCCTCATCAGTGGACTCAGAAGGTCCCCTATTAACCCCAAATGCAGAGACCCAAGATCCTGACATCTCTGCTTTCAGTAGGGCTCTAGTGTGGGACAAGACTTCTACACTACTCTCGAGTTGAGCAACGGAAGGGTCTACCTCAAGGATGGACAACATATTAGGTTGCAGGAGTTTGATTTGAAAATTACAAAGAAGTTGAGATTCAACGATTGTGGGGTCAGAGGCACCCTTAAAGGAATCACTCAGTCTTTGCATGGGAGTCTGCAGTGTCTGCCCCGTGCTAGTTGATGATTCATAGACCTGTAGCATATGACAAACTTCTTGAGAATAGAAGATCTACCTTCTTGATTATTTTATCCTTTGCTCAAAGTTGGGCTCAGGAGACCATTGGGTTTCTTCGGCTTTGACCTCTTGTGCTTCTTGGTAGAAGAAGATGGCTCTAACTCAGCTCGAGCCGCCAGGGATTCAGCAACTATCAAGAATCCAGCCGCTTGGGCTAACGTCTTTTTCAGCTACCTCAGGTGAGTTCTACATATGTTGGTTCCCTCGAGTTCTCTGTCAAGAGCCTCGAAGTTTGGACTGTTTAATGTTGTACCTACAGGAGACATAGAAGAGGAGGAGGGGGAAGAAGATGAAGAAGAAGAAGAAAAATTATTAGTAGGTGAGGGACTCTTAGGGTCATTCCCAGCATCAGACCGTGGTAAGGTTCCTCAATCTCACCTCCCCGAATTTATGTGATCGGATGACACATGTCTTAGGTTGGAAGACTCCGGACTTGAGACCGTTCTCTTGGAAACCTCGTTCATAGAACAAGGGAAGGTATCCAACTAATGAGAGAGGAATTTTGAACGTGAGGTGGGGACCAATCTCACCTGGGTCCGTGACTTACTTGAGCTGACTTGCATGGGCGCCCTCTTAGATCACGACGAAAAGTCCCCGAGCTGCTTTAGCTGGTTCGAAATCACCTCCCTTGACCTGTAATCCCCTGTTTTCTGCACAACATTATCATGGTAAACTTGCAAGACAAGTGGGCCGAAGGACCCACCCTTGTCTTAGGGTAATGCACATTCATAAGTAAGGGTGATGAAGTGGAAGGTTCAAATAAAGGTAGAAAAGAGAAGAGAGCTTGATAAAAGGACGAGATTAGCATGATAGCTGGACCGATGACCAACTGGGAATGGTAGCAAGACAGGCATGGTATTCAGGACCAGCACGACGACAATACTACTCGAAACTGAGGCCAATAAAACAGTCTTAATCTGGTGTGATAGCAAGATGGGCATGGTACTAAGGACCAGTATGATAGCAATACTGCTCGACAGCCAGACCGCTATGGCAATGTTAAACTGAGTCTATCCGTAGTCATGTGAGAAGAGAAGAGAATGAAGAGAAGGTGCATGACATCGAAGAGATGGGGTCCCGACGGCGTTGTCAGGTATAATCCGGTCAGGCACTCCGAAGCGATATATGATGTGATGTCGCACGAAGTTTGCCACCATGGTCCCAGGAACTTTCTTGAGAGGGACTGCTTCAGCCCATTTAGAGAAAGAGTCTGTTGCAGCTAGAATAAAGACATGACCTATTGCCGAAGGAGGCTCAATAGGCCCTCCTATGTTCATACCCCATTGTGAGAAGGGCCATGATGCCACTGCATGCTGTAAAGGCTCTAGAGGTTGATGAACAAGGCTCGAGTGTGTTTGGCACACCTAACACTTTTTAGCATAGTTTAAGAAATCAGCAATCATCGAGGCCAATAATACCCCAATCTGCGTATCCGTTCATAGAGCTTGGGGCCGGACTAATGCAATCCACAAATGCCATAGTGTACTTCTTGTAGTACCTTATTTGCTTCTTGCTTATCCACACATCTAAGAAAAATACAGTCAAATGACTGTATGAAGAGAGCAGCTCGTTCAAGGAGGGTATACTTAATAGACATTCGACGTACACTATTGCGTTCGATACAATCTACCGAGAGCCTACCCTTTTTAGGAAACTAGTGATTAGCTCTCTCCAATCTTCTACCTGCTCGATTTCGGCACATATTGGGTCGAAGAACTTTGGTTCCTGGTGTTGAACCTTAACTGCCTGACCCCATTCCATTTCGTGTTCAGTCTTGGTAACTTCCTTGGCTAATTCTCCCATCATCCGTATCTACCTCGGTTCTTAGCTCAATGTGTCTCCACTCTGCCAGCCAGACAAGCATAGGTCCTGATGAGGATAATTGAATAGTAGCCCCAAGTTTTGCAAGTGCATCAACTTGCGAATTCAACCTTCTGGGGATGTGAGTCAGGGATACTTCATCGAACTGAGCCATGTACGATTTTGAATAAGGCTTGAGAGTGTCTTTTCTCATGTCATATATTCCTTTGAGCTGGCAAATAACCAACTCAGAGTCGCCATAGATCTTGAGCTGCTCCAAGTCTAGATTAAAAGCTATGTCCAATCCAATTATAAGCGCCTGATAATCTGCCTCGTTATGAGAACCGGCCTCAACGAAAGAGAAACAAAGTGGCATACTCCCGCTTTCAGAGTTAGAAATACCACTCTGGTGCCTCCTCAATCAGATTGGAAGGCTCCGTCGAAGTACCTTTCCTACGCATTAGCAAAATCTTCACATAATACTTCTTCATCAGGAAGGTCACTTGATAAAGGAGCTTCTGCGGGTACGGGTTGTGCTGCGAGAAAGTTAGCCAAGGCTTGGCCCTTGATGGCCTTTTGTGAGACATGTGATATCAAATTCCATCTGCAATAAGGCCCACTTGGCCAGACGCCCCGACAAGTGTGGTCGCATCATGAGAAACTTTACTGGGTCCACCTTTTTATGTAAGCTTCAGTTCATGACCAAGTAAATAATGAAGAAGCTTTTGTACTGTGAAGATCAGGACAAGTAACATCTTTTCAATAGGGGTATAATTCTTCCTAGCCCCTTGCATCCTACGGCTGAGATAGTATAACATGGTCTCTTTCCCCTAATCATTGTTTTGTGCTAATAATGCTCCAAGTGAGACATTCAAGGCTGTCATATACAAGATAAGTGGTTTTCCCAACACTAGTGTAGAAAGCACTAGATGATTGAGCAAATACTTCTTGATGTCATCAAGTGCTGCCTAACACGCTTCATTCCATATGAATGAGGTATCCTTCTTCAATAGGTGCGTGAAAGGTCTACAGCGATCCGAGAGGTTTGAGATGAACCTGCGGATGTATGCAAGTTACACTTGAAGGGAACGCAATTCTCACAGTGTAGTGGGTGGCGGCATTTCCTGGATTGCCTTGATCTTGACTGGCTCGACCTCCAATCCTTGATGGCTTACAAAAAAGCTCAAGAATTTTTTTGAGCGCACACCAAAGGCACATTTCAACGGATTCGTGCACATTTCAACGGATTCGTTTTGAGCTGATGAAGGCGTAATCTTTCGAGCACCTTTTCAAGATCTCTCATGTGAGCTTGTTTCTCCTCAGATTTAACCACCAAGTCAACGACATAACATTCAATCTCCTTGTGCATCATGTCATTAAAGATTGTCTTCATTGCTCTCTAATACGTTGCACCAGCATTCTACAATCCAAAAGGCATCATTGTATAGAAAAAGACTCCTTTTAGAGTCAAAAGCAGTGGCTTCCTCGTCTTCTGGGGCCATTCGTATCTGGTTGTACCCGGAGTATTCATCCATGAAGTAGAAGACCTGACAGTGAGTTGTGGAGTCAATGAGCATTTTCGTAAATGGCAACGAAAAGTCATTCTTGGGGCAAGCGGTATTGAGATTGCAGAAGTCGATGCAATCCCTAATTTTCCAATTTTTCTTCTTTATTAGCACAACATTTGCCAGCCATTTTGGGTACTTGACTTCGCGAATGAAACCTACTTGCTTCAGTTTTGTTACCTCGACATCTATCTGCATTTCAAGATCAAGCCAGAGCCTTCTTGATTTCTGCTCGATGGGTTTGACAGTTGGATCGATGCCCAGACGTTGAACGACTAATTGGGGATCTAAACTAGGGATCTCATGGTAATGCCAAACAAAGACATCTCGATTTGCTCGTAGGAAGACAATGAAATCCTTTTTCTCATCTGGAGACATATTAACCAAAATGAAGGTAGGCCTGGGGTCAGCTTCATGCCCTAAGTTTATTTCTTTGAGTTCATCAGCTATGGCTTGGCCGCCTTCTTCCCATTCTTCTGGGGCTTCTTGTAACTTGTCACCATCCTCGGAGGATTTCCCATTAACTTCAAATGCAGAGGCCCATGATCCCGACATCTCTACTTCCAATAAGGTTTCAGTGTAGGTCATGATTTCTGTACCGTCCCTAAATTGAGGAGCAGAGGGGGTCGCCTTCAAGCATATCTAGTTGTGGAGGACTAGTTTGAAAGTTACAAAGAGATTGAGAAACGCCCTCACAGGGATCATTCGATTCTTGACTGAGTGTTGGCGGTGCTTGGTTTGGGGTAGATGATACTTCACAAACCTTTATCATGTGGAAACCTTCTTGAGAATAGAAGCTCTACCCTCTAGATTCTCTAGTCTCTGCTCAAAATCCGGCTCAGGGGGCCACTGAGGTTTCTTTGGATTTGACTTCTTGTGCTTTCCAGTAGAGGAAGATGGCTCAGACCGAGCTCGAGCCGCCAAGGCGTCAACAACTGTTAAGAATCCAGCTGCCTGGGCTAACATCATTCTCAGTCGCCTTTGTTGCATCCTACTTATGTTGATTTCTTCAAATTCTCAATCAAGGGCATTGAAGTCTGGACATTATAAGGCTGTACGTGCAGGAGACACCGAAGAGGAGAAGGGGGAAGAAGAAAAAGAAGTAGGGTTAGTAGGTGAGGGGGATTTAAGTTCATTCCTCTCATTAGACCGATTTGGGGAGCTTTTTACGTCATCACTAGAATTGGACTTGTGCAGGGAGTCTTTTAGGTCTTTTCCCCACTTAGACTATTGAGGAGTGCTTTTAACATCATCACTCTCATTGGACGTGGCTTGAGTGTAGGATGACCTTAGGGTGTCCTCCTGATGAGCTGAAGGAGGAAGGATGATTGAGTTAGGGATGAAATATTGCAAAGTTGGCAAGGGAGGAAGAGACCTGAGAAACTCTTGCTCGACCGGTGGTTGAGGAGGCTTGTTCCTTCTGCGAGCCCTTCTTGGGGCCCATCTTCTCTTGGGAGCGTTTGGATGTGCTTGATTCATCTCACTAGGTTTGTGGAGAACCCTACCTTGACGGATAGCCTCTCGTTTTAACGAGTTAAGTCTGCTTCGCTTGTGGTAGACTATCCATGGTTAGGAAATTGAGGGTTCAGCAAGATATGAATCATCATTAACTAGGTCTTGTGTTAAGAGGCCCTCTTGCACGGGTGGAGCAGTGATTTGAGGGTCCCCTTCTGGAAGGTTACATGAATCCTTCTGGAAGGTTACATGAATCCTTTTGTAAGGTTACAGGATTCATGGCATTCCTATATTTTCTTCGTGATTATCTCATGAAAACTGGAGCATTCGCTCAGATCATGACCCCATATCTGGTGTTATGAGCACCACTGGTTCTCAGTTCCTTTAGCAAGACTCTTGGGGTGCCTTGCTGCCTTTGGTGTGATAAGGCCTTGTTGAAGCATGATGACAAAGAAGGCTCGAAGGAGATGAGGTGCATCGTCATCGACGGTCACTATGTGAGAGGCTTCTATTGCCTCGAACTCTTCTTGAGTTCCTCAAGCTTAATCTGACCCTTCTGGATGAAAGCCTCGATGAGGTCTTTAAGTGTATAACAATCCTCCGTGGGGTGATTTACCCTTTGATGAAAGGCACAGTACTTCGCATGCGTATCGAGACCAACTTGGTTAGGAAACTTGTTCTCGGGTAATTAAACCATGTTCTGCTCCAGCAATTTAATCATAGCAATGCAGGCACCCATTCCTTTTCAAAGGGATAAACTTTATTCTGATGGGTGATTCAATACTCACTTCGATTAAAGTTCGTGGGTGGAGGTACCCGATTATATGACTACTGTTGTTTGCCTGCCTGAGGTGCTGTCTTTGCTGTGCCCACCCCTTTAGAGAGGTCCGAAGTTTGGGAGATTGACTTCTTTGGATCAGTGACTATGACAGTTGCATTGATCACTCCTTTTGGTTAGTTTGCCCGGGCATTGATTCGAGAATTACCATTGCCTCGAATGTTTGCCAAATTTGAGGATTGTTGTCATGACCCATTATGATGGCGTAACAAGCTCTCAATGCGAATTGAATTAGAGATTAGGTCTGACATGGAGGTTGGGTTGGAAGCCTCAACATGTAGTGCGATCTCAGGTCGCATGTTTCGAATGCAGGTTTGAACTACTTGCTTCTCAGGCATAGGGTTGGGATGTTGAGCCGCCAAGTCACTGCACCTTGATATGTATTTATCCACCTGTTCATCTAGCTCCTGGGTCAAGGTGAGAAGTTCAATGGTTTGGACCTCCCTCTCGTCCTCATAGAAATGCTGATGGAACAACTTCTCCATCTCTTCCCAAGTACGTATTAAGTTTGGAGGCAGCCGAGCATACCACTGGAAGGCAGGGTTGGCAAGGATTTCAACGAATTGAAGAAGAAGGAGTCTCCCGTCAGCTGCTGTCTCTCAACATGCTGCTAGGAAATGGGCAATATGTTGACGGGGAGATGTTGTTCCATTGAAGCGAGGCAACTTCCCTTTCTTATGGTTTTGGTGGAAGGGAACCTGATCAATGTTATAAGGGTATGGCTTGTGGTAAAGTGTCACAACCTGTATGCCTGAGATCTGCCCTTTCTTTAGGCTGTGAGTTACCATAGCATCATTGTCTGCTTGAGAGAAGGGGTGAGGGAAAGAATTGTCATGTGAGGCAGGAGGAGGAGGCTTCCTGGGAGGCACATCTTATGAATGATGGGAATTGACCTCATGGTTAGCCGAGTGTCGGGCGACCTCCATACAGTCGATCTTCTCCATCATTTCTTGATCCATCTATTCAAACCTTTCCATACGGGCCTCTTGAGAGTTGGCAGGTTCATTTATAACCATGACGCTGACCGTTTCTTTAGAGAGGTCAGGCTTAGATGCAGCCGAAGGCTTTCCTGCCTGGCAAGTCATACACGCAAATCAGTCAGTAGGGGATCAACATGCCCCGAATGGACCTGACCCTTGTAGGCCAAGTGGTAAGGACTGGTTCTCGATGGTCTTAGGACCATGGCTGCTGGGTGGATGGGTCATCTTCAACAACATTGACCACGACACAGGATTCTCGTTCCTCTTCTTTAAGCTTTGACTTCTGAAGAGGGTAGAAAAGATTCTGATGAAGAAGGTCATCAAAGCTGGGTGTCCTGACTGTCTTGACTGCTTCTCTAGTCAGAATTCATAGACCCCTGTCACACTTGGCTTTGAGACTTTGATTGATCTCATGCCCGAATTGTGAATGGGACTATGACTGGTCATCTCGTCTTGCGCAAGAGAGAGCTGTGTCTATCAGGTGTAGAAAACGATGAGGGATATGGACTAAAATCAACCTGGGTCAAGGGAGAATAAGGACTGGGTCTCTCTTAAGGTCTTTGCCCCGAGCTCTCTTATGGGCTGCAGGGACATGATCGAGATAATACAGCTGATTCAAGACGACACTCTTGGGGAAGGTCTTTGAGTACCAAGGTTTGAGGTGCTTTCCCGAAAGAGACGGGGTACGCAGTGGAATGATCGACTCATGATGACGCCTGAGTCGGAGCGGGAACAACAGTTTGGGGATGCGGGATGTGTGTGCGCCTCTTGAAGCAGGATCATGGGCGACTTTGGGGTCAGCCCGAGCTCGAGCAGATTGACCGGCCTTAGGAGGCCGATAATTGCGATCAGGTGTCTATAAGGAAACAGGTGGAAGCCTGCCCCTTACAGGGTGTCTTAGTGTGTGTTGAGTAGGAGGACAAGGAGGTCGTCTCTCTTTACTCGGGTTGGCATAGCGATGACTTTGCCCTGAGTGGTGGGATGCACATGCATAGCGTGTACAGGACCTGGCCTTGGGAGCTATGATCCTGGACGCTAACTCGAGGTAACATAAACATTGCCCTGAGGTCTCGGCCTCGATGTGTCGAGCCTCTAAGGATAGAGACACGTGGTGGTGCAAAATGTGGGGGGTAGCCTTGCGGTGACCCACTGAAGCAACAACAACTTGTTTGTATTTTGTAGCAAGGAACTGGATATCCTTCCAATGTACCTCAGCAATACGACCGACAAGTGACTTGCCAATGACAAGGTGCATGTTGTGAGTGGTTGCGTGTGTGCTACCTATGCAGGGTGCCTTGACAGAGGTTCCACCAGAGAGAGAAGATGGGCAGTGAGGGACCCTTAAGTCCCACCTTACACCCATCAGGTTAGGACCTGAGAGCTAGACGGTGGGGGTCTTTGCTCAGAAGGAAGATGGGAACGAAGTTCAAGGAACCTGTTCCCGGGGGACACTCATGAATGTGGGGATAAGGAAGTCCCCGATTTGGATAAACGGGTTACAGAACCTAGAATCCATAAGTGTGAAAAAACAAAAAATAAAAGGAGAAACTAGCCAAACAAGTACAATCCGACTAAGGGGTAGTAAGTCCCTAGTGGAGTCACCAAGCTGGTTAGGTGCCTCAATCTCGCCCTAGGGATCTAGGTGATCTAACGGAACGTGTCTCGATTTTCAAGGGAACCCAAGACTAGAGATCGCTCTCTAGAGAAACTTGCTAAAAAACAAGGGCAAGTAGACCAACTAATGAGAGAAAAAATTAAGGTGGGTTCAAGACTCACTCGGGCTGACTCGCATGGACTCGCAGGACCCCCAGTTGTAAAACTGGATCGAAATCACCTTCCTTGGCCTGTATTATCCTGTTTTTGCAATCACACACATATGGTAAATGTTAAAAGACAAGTTGGTCAAGGGACCCCCACCTTGCCTTTGGACGAACATACACATGCGTGCACATTCAAAAAGAAAAAGAGAAGAATGAGAGAGTTAAGATTGGGATGAGAAGAATTTGATCAAATGGTGAGACTGACACATTGACTAAACTAGTAAGTAATTGACCTGGCATGGCAGTAAAGCGGGCTCGATGACTCATACTGGTTCAACAGAATTACTACTAGACGACAGTACCAATACCGACTAGCTAAACACAATGGCTAGTTTGTCGTGGCGATAAGGCAGGCACAATAACTCTGACTAGCATAGCGACATTACTACTAAATGAGATGGCTACCATGGAAGGCTAGTCTCGACCCCTCTTCATCAAATGAAAGAATAAAAGAAAGAACATAGATCAGAAAGAGAGAGAAAAGAAGAAGGATAAGAGAAGAAGAAGAGAAGATAAAGAAAGGGAGAAAGAGAAGGAAAGGAGAAGAAGAGCATGAGGGAGAGTGGAGGGAAAAGAAAGGGTGAAGATAAATGCAGATGGCAATGAGAGAAGGACAGAGAAGACTCAGACAGCGATGACTTTTGCTCGCTGTGACATGAGAAAGAGACATGAGAAAAAGGTCGAGAAGACACGGGCAGCGCTGATCCTTCACCGGCTATGTTCGAAGAAGAAGAAATAGAAGAAAGAGAAGACATAGACGGTGCCGAGCCTTTGCCGGCTGTGACATAGAGAGAGAAAAGAGAGAAAGAATGCAGGCGGTGATGTGCCTCCGCCGTCTGTGATAAAAGAGAGAGAGAGAGAAGGAACACAGGCAGCAATAGGCTTCGCTGGCTGTGATAAAAAGAAAAAAGAGTAGAAAAAAAGAACACGAGCAGCGATAAGATACCGCTGTCTGCGATAGAAGAACAAGGATGGAAAACACAGGTGGCGCTAGGCTTGTGCCTGCTGGGACAGAAGAGAAGAAAGAGAGAGAAAACATAGGCGGTGCTAGGCTTGTGTCGGCTATGACAGAAGAGAAGAAAGGGAGAGTAAACATAGGCCACGCTAGGCTTGCGCCATATATGACAAAATAGAAGAAAGAGAAAAAAAATACAAGCGGCGCTAGGCTTGCCATCTGTGACCGAAGAGAAAAGGGAGACAATTTTGACAAAGCTCCTGCCTGCCACTCCGGCTAAAGCCCAGCTCACTATTCATATTTCAGGAGCAGGAAGACGTCAAATCAGATGATAGGTCCGTCATGCATGAATGGCGAAAGAAAGAGGAGTAGAGAAAGAGAGACATGATAGACTAAAGGAGGGAGAGAGAGAAAGAGATAAAGATGAAAGCAAGAAAGAGAAAGGGAGAGAAGAGAGCAAAAAGAAAAGAGAGAAATATAGAGAGAGATGAGAGAGAAAAGAGGAGAGAGAAAGAGAGAGATAAAAATGAGAGAGAAAAGAGGAGAGAGAGAGATAGAGATGAGAGAGAAAAGAAGAGAGAGAAAGAGAGATAGAGATGAGAGAGAAAAGAGGAGAAGTGCAAAAGTTACCTTATCGAGGGGTACCGTGCCTTTTCTTCTCTCTCCTCTCTCTCTCTCCAAGGCACACCCACGAACTAAAGCAAGAATTGAAATTTTATTCAATGATCTTAAGAATGAACCAAAGGTCCTTTATAATTAGGTTTTGCATGTTTATATAGAATTGGGCCCAAACTTTGGTGGACACCTAAAAACTAGCCAAATTGATGATAATTACAATTTAATTGAATTAAAAGAAATTACGAAAATAGGGTACAAAAGGACTTTTTTGCTCCTACCTAACAATAGATGGAATTCTAAAACAGTCCCTACTATTGCTCGAGAACTTGTGTGATCTTCCATGACTAATCCAGGGTGGTTCTGATGCCCATTTGATCGAAAGATGATTGTTTTCTTGTAGGGCTCGATATGGCGATTGATTTGATACCAATTTCATGCCATGAATCATGTTTATAAGCCACGATCATGAGAGTTAAAATCTAGATGAATCTTGAAAAATTTACTTCAAAAGTGCTCTCGATTCTTAATGATTTTCTGTAATTTCTTTATTGTAGTGCACTGAGCAAGCCGTCACGATAGTGTGGCAACAAACGAGATGCGATTTGGAGCCCGAACGACGAGTTTGCAACTTTTGGGTTTTAGCTAGAATCTGAAATCTGATGGCCGGATTTACAGTCACTTCGTTGCCTTCATGAGTAAAATCCAACCGTTCATCATGTACGACATTGAGATCAATGATAGCCCTGGATGTTACGCATACGATGGAGTTGGTTTCACGTTCACTTGATGCGCGAGCATCATGATTTGGGGGCTCGAATGAAGCGTGACGTTGCTGAATTTTTTGCAAATTTTTCACCAATCGACAACTTCTCTATGGATTTTCTCCCTGGTAGGACGTCGTCATGGGCCGTACCACATATCGAAACGCTTGTCTTGACACAAAATTTGAACGCGATCTGACTCGAAACAAGTAAGATATGAGCTCTGAAAGTCACTGCCCGTGACTGTGACAGTCACCTTTAATGGTGTTTTGGTGGAGGGTGGCCACTCCCCTTTTTAATGTTTTACCCATAACTTTGTCCTGGAATGTCCGATTAAGCCTAAACATGACCCATACAGGTTTTCGACCATATTGAATTCAATGGCTATAGTCCCATAGCTGTTTGACGTACCGAAAATATAGTTCTAGTTGTAAGGGTCTGTTTCGGGGTACTAGAGGACATTTTTCTGAAATTGATTCTTTGTGTTCATTGCCTTAGACAAGTAGAAATGTGACAAAATTTGACAGGTTTCCTTTTGGAGTGTTTATGAAGATCTTGACCAATTTTGGGGCTATTATGAGATTGTCAAGAATTCCACTATTTTGTTAGGCTTTATTGACCAGCTTCCTCTTTATTCCGCATTAGGGACCAAGGTGCTGAAAAATGTGTTCAAACAATGCCTTCGGGACCTATGCAAAGCCTTTTAACATCATACAAATAAGATGTGCATTATAGTTTAAGGTCATACAACTGAACCGTGGTGGTGTTGGATGGCAGTCTGTGGAGGCCATGGAGTGAGTATGGTGGTGTTTTAGACTAAATTTGGGGAGATGACACAAGGCTACCTATGAAAGATGGATGATGTGTGTATGGTGGGTGAAAAGTGGTGTCCCACTACCTTATGGCGAGTATGGATGGTGGAATGGGTCGCCATTTTGTGAGCACGGGTAAGACCCGTTGGGGAATGGTGAAGGATGATGAAATGAATGGACTCACTTGGGAGGTAATGAATGTGATGTGCACATGAACCGGTCGATTTGGGAAGACGTGCGTGAAAATGCACATAAAGGGTGTGTGCGATTGTGTGGGGGTGTCTTTAAGGTCATGCCTCCCAGACCTAGACAAAGCAGTTTATCGTCATACGACCAGAACGTGCACTATGGTTTAATGCCATATAGCTTGGACCATGGCTATTCAACTTAAAGTCCTGCAGCTAAGACCATGTAGTTTAAAGTTGTGCAACTAGACCTCCGCTACAATTTAAGGTCATATAGTTTGGACCATGTAGTTTAGGGTCATGCATCTAGACCATTTAGGTGGGTTTTCATCTAGGTGATACTCCATGGGGGATAAGTCTATGGATAACAATCTGACTCCCTATGGATAAAAATATTTAAATACAACCAGAGGTTTAGATGGAGAAGCACACTTCACTGGGGATTAGGGGATAAGTATGACTCCCTAAGGTGAAAGATGGAACTCCATGGCTCGTGGGAAAGTATCCCGACGCCTGGGGATAGGATTGCTTGGTGTGTGACTGACCCACTGGGGATAAAGGGGCAAGCGCTGAGAATGAAGGTCAAATCACAAATGCAACCCCACTGGGGATTAAAAAGATAAGGATGACCCTAACTCCCTGAGGATAATGGGCTGTAATAAGGATGACCCTCAGGCCACTGGGGATGAGGGACAGTGGCTTGCATGCAGCTCCATTAGGAACTACAGTCGGGAGCACATGTGTAACCCCACTGGGGATAGTGATGTCCTTTTCACAGCTTAAAGTCATGAGAATGGAATATTTTTTGTGTCGTACGTTACAGTTTTAAGGTCTTGTAGCTTGGACCATGGCTATACAGGTTAAAGTCCTACATTTAAGACCATGCAGTTTAAGCTCGCGCAACTAGACCTCCGCTACAGTTTAAGGTCATTAGTTTGTACCATGATGCTAAGCCTTTTAACATCATGCGGCCATGATGTGCACTACAGTTTAAGGTCAAACAGCTAGACCATAGTTATGTAGTTTAAAGTCAAGCAACTAAGACCATGCAGTTTAAGGTCGTGCAACTAGACCTTCGCTACAGTTTAAGGTCAGTGGTAAGGAAATGTGACTCCACGCAATTGTGGTAAGGGAATGTGACTCCACGAGGAATAGAGCCATAATTGGGGACTCGACTCCCTGAGGGGTTAGGACTGTAGTGCAACGGATGAACTCCCTGGGGTGCAGAGTGATGGTCCAGATGGGAGTGTCATAACATGCGCACGACACTAAGTTTTGGATGACGCACGTGGCATTAAGCCTAGATGACGTGCGCATGGCGATAGCTGGTTAGGTGCCTCCATCTCTCTCTCCAAACCTAGGTGATCTGGTGGCACATTTCTCGAGTTTCTGGTGAATCCAAGAATTGATGTCGCTCTCTCAAAACCTTGCTCGAGGGCAAGGGCAGGTTTACCAACCAACGAGAGAGGAATTTTCAGGTGGGGACTTACTCGGACTGGCTCATGTGGGCACCCTCTTAGATCATGAAGAAAGCCCCCCAGCTGCTTGAGCTGGTTCAGAATCGCCTCCCTTGACCAGCAAACCTCTTTTTT
>NW_006499776.1:914493-931993 GCF_000471905.2 Amborella trichopoda
AGATGATGAAGTGCAAGGCTCTGTGAAAGATAGAAAAGAGAAGAGAGCTTGATGTGGGGGTGAGACTAGCATGACAACTATAAATTATCGACTCGGAGTGGTAGCAAGATGGTCATGGTTCTCAGGACCAGCATGGCGGCAATACTACTTGAAACCATGGTCGACACGTCGATGATAGGCTAGGTCTACCCTCAGTCAAGTGAGAAGAGAAAGAGGTGAAAAGGAGAGAACGAGACAGCAAGGAGAAAAGGGAAGTCTGGACATCAATAGGTGTCGCGGTGGGCAGTGCAAGGAGACGACACATCCCCTGTGGACGGCGCTAGTTCCTAATGAGGCACACAGTGATAGCTTCTCCCAAGTCTCTCGGTGAGAGGTGTGGGACATAGAGGGAACGCCGATATGCGTTGGTCGCTTAGAGGAAGCTCGCGGACGGCGATGGGTGACATCAGAGCCTCTAGTGGGCGGCGATAGGTATCGCCGTCCCAACTAGACATGCAGTAAAGGTAGACCCCTATGGATGGCAACAAGCTTCGCCATTTGGGATGTTCGCCAAGACATCACAGCTATGTTTGAGAGTAGAGATAGACAACACCATCTATAGACTTCACTGGAAGAAAGAGACAGACAAATAGAACGGGGGGGGGATTGGTGCATGGCGTTGCCATCGTCACGAACAACCTTTGGGATCAAGGGAGAGGCATGCACAACACTGCCACTGTAGTGTACAACGTCTGCAAGGAACTTAGACGAAGAAGAGGGAGAAGAGAGGGGAGAAGAGAGAGAGAAGAAGAAAAAAAGAAGAGAGAGAAGATTTACCTCAACCTTAGGGGTACCAGCCAAACGTTTCTCTCACCTCACTCTCTCTCTCAAACATGACACCACAATGGTAAGAAATAGAAACTTTTATTAACTAAAAACTCTCTCTTGTGTGTGTATGCCTCTCTTTTCTGTATACAATGATGGTACCTATATATAGAAGTATGCCCCAAACTTGGGCAGATGATCAAAAGTAACCCTAATTGCTAAAAAATAAGATTAAATTGAATTAAAATAAATTAGAAAATAGGGTGCAAAATGATAGACCTGCTCCTTCCTAGCAAGTTGTGGAATTTCAGAACTGTCCCTGTGTTGCCTTGGGACTTGCATCATATTGCATAGCTGATTCGGCGTCGTTCTAGTGCCTGATTGATCGTGAGATGATTGTTTTCTCGTAAGGCTTGGCATGACGATCGATTTGATACCAACTTCGAGCCATGGATCATGTTTTTGGCGTATGATCATGTGACTTGAAATTTGAGTAGATCTTGAAACTTTGGATCGATAGTATGTTCATTCCATGATGTTTTTATGTGTTTTCTTCGTTGAATCACACTAAGCATGCAACTATGATCACGAGGCAGCAAACATAGATTGATTCCTTGGCTGAATGAAGATTTCGTAAGTTTGGAATTTTGGCTGGAATCAAGGATTCTGACAACGAAATTTTTCGTTTGTTCGTTGGCTTCGTGATCAAAATCCAACCGTTAATCATGTACGGGGTTTGAGTCAGAGATGGCCCGAGACCTTACGCTAACAATGGAATTAGTCTCGCATCGATCGAGCTCCCGAGCGGCGTGATTTGGCCACTCGAGTGAGGTACAACGTTGCTGAATTTCCTGCACTTTTCTTCACAGATCAGCAACTTCTCTCAAACGTTTCTTCGCGCTCGGGTATCGTCACGGGGCGTGCCACATATTTAACCGCTCGTCTTGACTAGACAAACATGCTCACCAAATTTGAGCGCGATCCGACTTAGGGCGAGTGATATATGAGCGTCAAAAGTCACTGGTCATAAATATCCCTTCAATGGTGTAGTGTTGCAAGGTGGCCGTATGGGAATAGCGTGCGGCTTCTCTTGTTTCACTCTTTCGTCTATAACTTCTTCTTGAAAAGTCTGTTTGAGCTGAAACTTGACCCTTGGGGGTTTTCAACCATGACAGATCCAATAGTGATGGTCCAATAATAATTTGAGATGCTAAAAATGAAGCTTTAGTTATAGGGGTCTGTTTTAGTGTTCTAGAGGGTAATTCTGTCGGAATTGTTTCTCAGTCTGCACTGCCTTAGACATGTCAGAACGTGACGAAACATGGGAAGAGAATCTTAGTGACCTCACAAAGATCTTGGCCAGTTCTGGGGCTATTCTGAGACTATCTAAATTTCCACTACATGCTAGGCCTTTATTGAGCGGGGGCCCCATGTTGATGAAAAATACCTTCCAGCAGAGACTATCTGTGGTTCTGGAGCACGAGGCCTTTGTCAAGACCTCCTGGTAACTAGGCCTTTTTTGAAGGCCAAATGCTACGAACGTTAGCTTGGAAGTGTTTGCTGTTACACCAGGTTTGCTTTTGATGCTCAAGGTATCTCCTGTAGATCCCGTCTAGCTGGGTCCAGTCTGGGGCTTCTGACCCAACCTGAAATTTTGGTCCCATGTAAGCTAGGGGGTTTAGCGAAGACTACCCGGAAGCCTGTGGCAGGTTAGACCCTGAATTCATCAGTTTCTTGCCTTCGCGATGGATCTTAGCATTTTCGAAGGGACCTTTTGGTCATCGTCCTCACCCTCAAGGGCTCTCTGTGGTTCTAGAGCATGAGGCCTTTGTCAGGACCTCCTCATACAGAACCAGGTCTTTTTGAAGGCCAAGTGCTACGACCCTTCGATCGGTGTTGTTTGCTGCTACACCAGGCTTGCTTTTGATGCTTGAGGTATCTCCTGTAGGTCCAGTCTAGTGGGTCCAGCAGGGGGACTTTTGACCCAACCCGAAAGTCTGGTCACATGTAGGCTAGGGGGTTTGGTGAAGACTACCCTGAAGCCTTTGGCAGGTTAGACCCTGGCTTCGTCAGTTTCTTGCCTTCACGATGGCTCTTAGCATTTTCGCAGGGATCTTTTGGTCATCTTCCTCACCCTCAAGGACTGTTGTTGTTGTTGAACTGGGGAGATCTTATGTGGCTCTCACTCCCTGATGAGCCATGAAACTGAGGAGATCTTCTGTGCTCTCACTCCCTGACGAGCCATTTGGCCTACTACTGGATGCTAGCTTTTGAGGATTTTAGGAAGACCTCAATAGCATCATGACCATTTGGAAATTGAATGTTGGCTGAGGTGGTAGTTGTGCGTTAGCTTGTCTCATTGGTGCAAGCACTCTTTTATAGGTTTTCACTTGAACAAGAGAAGTGGCACCGTGAAGACGTTTTTCACCAACTTCTGTCATTTTTGGGCTCTTTTACCTATGAACTATGATCATGTCCACCTTTTTCATCCATTTTTGCCCACGGGTCCCTTTTGGGGTTTTCGTTGTGCGTGAGTTTCTTTTTTCACAAAACTCTTTTACTCATGGTTTCGTGACCATGCCTGTCCGTCATTTTTACTCATGGCGTTCCCTTGTCCAAGGTGTACACTATGCCCCCTTTTTTTTAGGGTCGTGCCTTCGAGACCTGTGCGAAGCTTTTTAATGTCATGCGGCTAGGATGCGCACTATAGTCATACAGCTGGACCGTAGGAGTAGGGAATGGCAGTCTGTAGAGGCCACAAAGTGAGTCTGGTGATGACTTTGCCTCACTTGGGAGGATGACATGAAGTTGTTTGTGGAGATTTGATTGGATGATAGGTGAAAGGTGGCGACCCACTAGCTGACGACGAATATGAGTGCCGAGATGGCTAGCCGTTTGGTGAGCATGGGTAATACTTACTTGGGGATGATGAAAGATGGTGAAGGTAGCCCACACACACGAATGGGCAAGCTAGGAAAGATGTGTGTGGAGATGCACGTAAAGGTTGTGTGCGCCTAAGTAGGCTCACTAGGGAGAAGAAGAGGGTACGTGCACACAAATGGGTCGGTTAAGGAAAGTGCACAGAAGATGCACATGAAAGGAGTGTGCAGTTAACGGCGGCATGTTTTAAGGTCGCCCTCCTAGACCTAGGCAAAGCATATTAATGTCATCAGCTAATCATGAGGTCAATTCCCATCACTCTGATGGTACACCTCCAAGGCAGCCCCTTCCCTTTGCCTCACAGGACAATTTTGTCCCTCACCTCGTTTCTCAAGCAGACATTGATGCTATGGTGACCTATAGCTTAAAGAATAGAGAAATCCCGGGGATACATAGTGCGATGCCTTACAAAGGCCATACCCTTCATACATTGACCAGGTCTCATTTCCCTCATATTACAAGAAAGGGAAGTTTCCTCTATTTAAGAGAACCACATCCCCGAACCAGCATATTGCCCACTTTCATACAGCATGTCGAGAAACAGTGGCCGATGGGAGACTCCGTCTCTGTCAGTTTGTTGAAACCCTTAATGGACCAGCTTTTCAGTGGTATGCTCGACTCCCCCCAAACTCAGTACATACATGGGAGGAAATGGAGAAATTGTTCTATCAGCGCTTCTATGAGGTTGAGAGAGAGGTCCAAACCACCTTCTCAACCTGACTCAAGACCCCGATGAGCCTGTAGACCAGTTCATATCAAGATGGAGAAATTTGGCTGCTCGCCATTCCAATCCATGCTTGAGAAGGAAGCAGTCCAAACTTGTGTGTGGACCATGCGACCTACCATTGCTCTACATGTCGAGGCCTCTAATCCGACTTCCATGTCGGAGCTGATCTCTAAATCAGCTCGCATAGAAAGTCTGTCACCATGGTGGGTCATGATAACAGACTGCAAGCTCAATAAATAACTGGGGTAATCATAGCTCTCGAAACAACACACGGGGAAGCCAACATAAAGGAGTAATCAGTGCATCTGTCACAGTCAGTGATCCAAAGAAGGCTCCCTCCCAAACTTTAGACCTCTCCAATGGGGTGAGCACAGCAAAAACAATGCCTCAGTCAGGCAAGCAACAACAATCGTACAATTGGGTACCCCTGCCGACAAATATTAATCGGGATGAGTATTTCACCAAGCATAGGATCAAGGTCTACCCCTTTGAGAAGGAATGGGTCCCTACACTAATCCGGTTATTATTGGAACAGAATATGATTCAACTTCTAGAAGCCAAGTTCCCTGAGCAAGTTGGCCTCGACTCTCAGGCGAATTATTGTGCTTACCATCGAAGGATCAATCATCCCACAAATGATTGCTACACGTTAAAATATATTATCGAGGCTCTGATCCAGAAGGGTCAAATAAAGCTCAAAGACTTAAAACAGAAGCCTCCCATGCAGTAACCATCCAGGACGAAGACGATGCCCCTGGTATCCTTCACGCCTTCTTCATTATAATGCTTCACGAAGGCATAATCACACCACAGCCAGCAAGGCAACCCGATGCCTTGTTCAGGGGACTGAGGACCGTTGGTGCCTGTATCACCAAATAAGAGGTCATTACCTGTGGTAATGCCCCAGTTTTCATGACATATTCACAAAGAAAATGCGGGAATGACAAGAGTTTTACAACGTTCCAGTAAGTGATCCTCAAGCCACTGTTCCATTAGTGCAAGAGGAGGGCCTCCCAACACAAGACATTCCTAACATTGATTCAGACTCTACTGAACCCTTGACTTCCCATCCATGGATAGTCCACCATGGGCGAAGCAGACTCAAGTCCTTGAGGCGAGAAGTAGTTCGCTAAGCTAAGGTTATTTACAAGCGTAGTGATGTAAATCATGTACCACCTCATAAAACCAAAAGGAGATGGGCACTAAAGGATGCTCGCTGAAGACACAAGACGTCTCAACCCTCAGTTGAGCAGGAATTTCTCAGGCCACTTCCCCCACCGCCAACGTTACTGGACTTTATCCGTGGCACGATCCTCCTTCCTTCTCATCAAGAGGATGTTTCTGCATCAACATCTTCCACTTAAAACACGACCAATGAGGGTGATGATGTTAAAAGCACTCCCCAACGGTCTAAGCAAGGGAAAGACCTAAAAGACCCTTAGAGCACGTCCAATGAGGGTGACAATGTTAAAAGCACTTCCCAACGGTCTTGGTAAAGGAAAGACCTAAAAGACCCCCTGTACTCATTCAACCATGGCGATGACATAAAAAAAAGCCTAGATCGGTCCGATGAGGGGAACGACCTTAAAAATCCCCCACCTTCTAACCCTTCTCCTTCTTCTTCTCCTGCTTCTTATCCTCCCTCTTCTATGTCTCCTACATGTACAACCATGATATGTCTCGACTTCGAGGCTCTTGACAGTGAACGCGACAGATCCAATGTAACCAATACATAACGGAAGTAGTTGAAAAAGACGCTGGCTCAGAAAGCAAAATTCTTGACAGTTACAAAAGGTCAAAACCAAAGAAACCCCAGTGACCCCTTGAGCCTGACTTTGAGCAGGCCCAGACTTTCGAGACCAGCTAACAAAATGCCCCCGATTGGGCCCAGCAGGATGGGACCCACAGAGGTACCTTGCTTGTCAAAAGCAAACCTGGTGTAGCAGCAAACAATGACAAGGTCGAAAACCCTTATGGGTCAAGTTTCGGCTTAATCGAGCACTCCAAGACAAAGTTATAAGTAAAATATCGAAAAGGGGTGTGTTGCACACTATACCAGTGTGACCAGCTTACACCAAAACACCATTAAAAAAGTTTTTTTTTACAGTCATGGGTAGTGACATTCCCGGTCCATATCTCACTTGTTCGGATTCGGATCGCTCCCAAATTTTGTGAGCATGTTTGTCTCGTCAAGACAAGCGATTCGATATGTGGAACGCCCCATGACGACGCCCGAGCAGGGAGAAAAACTAGAGGAATGTTGCCGATGTATGAAGAAATGTTGCAGAAAATTTATCAGCAGCGCACCCCACTCTGGCGACAAAATCACGACGCTCGCGTACCCGATCGACATGAAACCATTGCATTATATGCGTAAGGTCCATGGCTATCTTCGGTCCGAACCCCACGTACAATGAATGGTTGGATTTTAAGCATGAAGGCGTCGAAGCTACTATAAATTTCGGACATCGGATTTCAAGATTTCGGCAAAAAATGCAAGATAACAAAATCTTCATCTGGACACGAAATATAGCCACGCTTGTGGCAACGTGATCTTGACGACATGCTCAATGTGATTCAGTGAAGAAATCACGAAGAAACATCAAGGAACGAGCACACAATCGATTCAAAGTTTTCAAGATTCATCCCAAATTCAAGTCTCGTGGTCATGCTTAAAAACACGATCCATGGCTCGAAATTGGTATCAAACTGATCGCCATGCCGAGTCCTATAAGAAAATAGTCATCTTTCGATCAAACGGGCATCAGAACAACCCAAGATCAGTCACGAAAGATCACGCAAGTTCTCGAGTAGCAGCAGGGACTGTTCTGAAATTCCATTGTTACGCAAAGGCAAAACAATCCTTTTGCACCCATTTTTATAATTTCTTTTAATAAAATTAAATTGTAATCATCTTCAATTCTAGGCAGTTTTTGGGGCGTACACCCATGTTTTATCCTAATTCTATGTAAACATGCAAAGCCAAAATGTAAACATGAACACAATACCCCTTGGGTTCATTCTTAAAGATTCAATAAAGGCCTCATTTTTGCTTAAGCTTGTGGGTGCATCTTGGAGAGAGAGAGAGGAAAGAGGAGAAAAGAGTCGGTACCGTTTTATAAGATAATTTTCTCTCCTTCCCTCTTTCTCTCTCCTCCCCTCTTTCTCTCTCCTCCTTTCTTTCTCTCCTCCCCCTTTCTCTCTCCTCCCTTCTTTCTCTCTCCTCCCCTCTTTTCTCTTTTCTCCCTCTTTTGCTCACCTCTATCTCACTTTCTCTCTTCTTCTCATCTCTATCTCTCCCTTTTTCACTCCTCTTTCTCATCTCTATCTCTCTTTCTCTCTCTTCTTCTCATCTTTATCTCTCTCTTCTCTCATGTCTATCTCACTTTCCCTCTCCTCTTTCTCTCTTTCTCATCTTCTGGCACAGTCGGCAAAGCCTGGCGCTGACCGCATTTTCTCTCTCGTATTTGTCCAACCCAGTCGGTGAAGCCTAGCACCGACTGCATCTTCTCGGTCTTCTTTATTCAACCCAGCCGGTGAAGCCTAGCGCCGACTGTATCTTCTCTCTCTTTTCTGTCTAAAATAGTCGACGAAGCCTAACGCCGATTGTATCTTCTCTGTCTAAACCAATCGGTGATGCTTAATGCTGACTTCATCTTCTCTCTCTTCTTTGACTAGTACAGCCAATGATTCTCAGTGCCGACTGTGTTTTCTCTCTCATCTCTTCTTAAACACAGTCGATGAAGCCCAGCGTTGACTTTGTACCTTTTCTCTCTTCTCCTTCCAACCCAGCCAGCGATGCCGAGTGCTGATTGTGCCTTCTCTCTCGTCACTTCTTAAACACAGCTAACGAAGCCTAGCGACGACTGTGCCAGTTTCTCTCTTCTCTTTCCATCCCAGTTGGCGATGTCTAGTGCCGACTGTGTCTTTCCCTCTCTTCCTCTTCCAACATAACCGGTGATGCCTAGCGCCGACTGTGTCTCTCACCCTCTTTTCTCCTTCCTTCTCTCTTCTCTCACACTCTTCTCCTTCTTTCTTTCTTTTCCTTTCTCTCTTCTCTTTCTTATTCTATTACTTCTTACTCTCTCCTTATGATTATCATTCTTTATGTTATCCTTTCGTTTGATTAAGAAGGGTTGAGATTAGCTTCTTATGGTAGTCTTGTTTTCAAGCCATAATGTTGTTGCGTCAAAAGTACTACACCCGCTTTATCGCCACAACAGACTAACCATGGTGCCTAGCTAGTCCATATCGGTATTGACGTCTAGTAGTAACCCTATTGAGCCGATCTGAGTTATCGAGCCCGTTTTACTATCATGTCAGGCCAACTATCAACCAGCTTAGTCACTGTGTTGATTCCCCCGCTTGGTCGTATTCTTCTTCCCCCCATCTTTCCTTTTTCATTTTTTCCTTCTTGCTTTCAATGTGCACGCTTACGTATGTTCACCCAAAAGGCCAGGTGAGGTCCATTGACCCACCTGTCATATAACATTTGCGATATATGCATGATTGCAGAAAATAGGAGCATATAAGTCAAGGGAGACAATTTCGAACCAGTTTTATTACTGACGAGCTTTCTTCGTGATCTAAGAGGGTGCCCACACGAGCCAACCCGAGTAAGTCCCGAACCCACTTTAAATTCCTCTCTCATCGGTTGGTAATACTTGCCCTTTTTTTCGAGCGAGGTTCCCAAGAGAGTGATCTCAAAGTCTCGGGTCACCCCTAAAACCTGAGACGTGTGCCACCCGATCATCTAGATCCGGCGACCGAGATCGAGGCACCTAACCACTATGAGCCAGATGACCAATTCCTTTACAATGATCACAACGTAGAGGAGGTCTATTACCACGACCCCTAGCTCCACCACATCCTATTTTTTGAAACATATTATCATTTTTCTTCTTAGTAACCTCCTTAGCAGCAACAAAAATTGATTTTTCACTTATTTCAGATTCAAAATTTATTACAACAATCATAAACGTTTTTCGGGTTTCTTCACTATGAATAGTAGAACAAACATTTGTACATGTTGGGAGTTTAGTAGCCATCAAAATCTGACATCTAAGTTTCTCAAACTCACGTTAGAAACCAGCAAGGAATAAAAAAAAATTTCCTTGTTCAACACGCTTTTGAATGGTCTTCAAATCAGCTGTTATGCGTGAATAAGAAGTAAAATGATCCCATAATGTTTTGAATAGAGCAAGATATTCAGTAGTAGTTTTATCTCCTAGTTTGATTTTAGAAATTTCTTGCTTTAACTCATAAACACGAGAAAGGCTATTTTCTTTCCCATACATTTCTTTTACCGAATCCCACATTTCTTTAACAGTATCTGCCGAAGTAAGGATCTCGGCCACCTTTGGTTCAATGGAATCTAAAATCCAAGACATGACCTTGTGGTCATTAGATTGCCAATCTTCATATAGGAGGTCATCAATAGCATGAGCTATTTACTTTTCATTGATGTGTCCTAACTTGGATCACCTGCTCAAAGAGAGCGAGACAGCTTTTGACCAACTTAAATAATTGAGTCTGTTCAAAGGGATACTAATTAATTTATCACTAGTATTGAACTCTTTTTCATGGATAATAGTCTTAAGTTCAGGATTCTTAGTCATATTCACAATATCTTCCA
This sequence comes from Amborella trichopoda, assembly GCF_000471905.2. The sequence continues at coordinate 924,600 of NW_006499776.1, forward strand.
CGATGAAAATACTTGACCCCAAAAGACAATTACTGAACCAAAAAAAAACAAGAAGACCGATTCCAAAAGGAAGGAAGCTGACAGTCGATGGAAGATACAGCCTCCTTGAAATAATATGGTTTTAAGGACCACCTCTTCACCTTTTGTAAAAGAGTAAGAAAAAACTTACTTGATAATGAGGGACATCACAGAGGCTATCACGGACTTCACAGAAGGGTAGAGAGAGAAAGTCCAGCCCTTGCCTCCTCTGCAAGATTGACTTCAAGTTGCAGGACTACTTGATTGACTTCTAATACTCCTCTCTCTCTCTCTAGAATATTTCCCGTGATAGTTTTCGACATCAAGGCCAGTGATGGATCCGTGCGATCAATATTGGACAAGCCCACAAAAAAACCAAAAAACGATTCCCCCAACCAAAGAAGAGAGGGGACAGCAAAGAAGAGGAAGAAAAAGACTGACGAAGATTTAGAGAGAGAGGGAGAGAGCGTAAAGGATTTATGGACAGATAGAGAAAAGAGCAAGACTTAGCCTGAATATTATTAGAAGAAGGCTTACACCAAACCCAAGAAGATTAGGCACAAGAAGAAGAAGGTGAAGCTCCCTATTCGACCCTTTTATAAGGTCGATGACTCTGGAAAGGTTCAAAAGATCAGAAAGGAGTGCTCTAACCAAGAGTGCGGAGCTGGGACATTCATGGCGAATCACGTTAATAGGCACTACTATGGGAAGTGCGGAGAAATGTGGCCTCACCTAAGTCTATCAGAAAGCTGGTGCAGAGTTTGACATGGAAATCTCCTGTCTTCTATCCAGAGGCTTCATGAAGCAGGTGGTCGAAAGTTTACTGTAGCAAGCATTCCTCCTATAGGGTGCATACCCATACAAATGATGGTGGCGAGCCTTCAAAAACCAGAGAAGGCACAGAAGAGAGACGAAGTCACCCCCAAAAACAGAAGACGTGGCAAAGGAGCAGGCAAGCCCCCAAAAACAAAAACCTTAATCTTACTCTGATACCATATTAAAAAAATAGAAAACTGCAAAGAGACAAAATTTACGTGGTTTGGCAATGGCCTACATCCACAGTGAACACTATATCTTTTATTTTGTCATAGATAAGTACAAGACTCAAAACAAATAATTTATAGAAAGAGGGAGCAGCAGTTATATCCCATAAAAGTCTATCATATGCCGTGACATATGTTAACCCCTCAAAAATAAAAACCACCAACATGAAAATCGTGGTAGAATCGATTGACAATGAGGTGGCAATGCGTTTTCATTACTCATTGATGCCTATGCTTGATGTGGTCAATAAGGAGGCTGAGAATAGTGGTCACGAAGGAGACTAAGAATTGTACATGCCTGCAATATTTGGACCCACCTCTCTTTCTCTCTCTCTCCAAGTGATTTCTTACTTCATTAACAGGTGAAGTGGCACACCCAAATGTCATCGAAATATTGAAAGAGATTTGACGGTAATAGAAGGGAGTCCTATGCAGCCCACGTGTGTGAGGGGCTCATAGGATGGTTACTCTTTAATAATATAGAAGAGTCGGCTATTGTAAACTTTCAATATTTAATCGAAAAAACACATGAACTAACCAAATCAACGTTTGACCAAAAACTAATAAATAAACATAATGAGCATTAGAACCGAATAAACAAGCAAACATTCATCCAAAAAATGTAGACTTAATGCACTGGCGTCGTCTTCTTCGCCCAAATAGAAGGGAAGAGGGAGAATGAGAAAAAAAGAAGCAGGATCCTAGGTTCGGTAAAATGGGTACACCTCGTACCTAATGTTACAACTCCCTGTTAAAACCCTTCCTCCCTGTTTCCCACTACAACGAGTGGGCAGTTCCCCAATCACTTCATCCAAACAGGCCTTGCAATCCCCACTGCTGAGATCATAACTGCACTGAGCCAATCCATATATCGTCGTCTTGTCGCCTACTTCACTCAATTGGATTTCTCCGGTTGCGAAAAAAGAAAGAGAGAGAGAAGCTTGAGAAGAAAACTGATACATGAGCTCTCCAAGATAACGGTTAAACAGATGGGGCGCAGAAACATTGAGAGTGTTCCACATATATATCTTATTCTTCTCATCAATTTTACCGAAGAAACTTTTGTTCGAATAATGTACGAGACAGTAATCGAACCAAACAATTGCTTCTTCTTTGTTCGGACAGAGGTGACGAATTTCAGCGGTTGCATCTTCCATGCACACTTTACAATCATAGCGTGTCACGTCTGCACGACAGAGACCGAGGCCATGGTATTTGCGGTCAGGGGAGGACGCAGTGGCAAAGCCAGTGATGGCAGTTTTGGCTGATAGGGTTCTGAGGAGGGAGCTTAAGGCATGGTCAAGTGGGGGGTGAGTTGTGTAGTTTGTTGAGGTGGGTGAACAGATGTGAGACAGTGGGTCGGCGCTTATGGTGCCCTGGAGACGCATGGTGAGGCATAGTGCCAGAATGGGCAAGAGAAAATTGGAAGCCACCATCTTCTTTTATAGAGAGAGATGGCTGGTTTGTATGCCTTCTTTGTGTGAGAGAGAGCTGTCTGGTTTGTATGTGTTGTTTGCAAAGGTTTGAGTGGGGTTGAATATATATATAGATACAGGTATGTAAGGCAAAAATGTGAGACTGGGTTGGGGTGTTAAATAATCACTGGTTGAATATGTCGAAGTGGTGGACCTCTTCTTGTTTGTAAATGCAGGGAGTTGTATTTGTCTTCTTTTTTTACTATGGAAAAACGCGGGCTGCTCATACGTCTAAAAAAAATATCATTGGTTGAATACGTCGAAGTGGTGGACCTCTTCTTGTTTGTAAATCCAGGGAGTTGTATTTGTTTTTTTTTTTTGACTATGGAAGAACGAGGGTTGCTTGTACTTGTAAAATCAACCACCTTTTGTGACTAAGGTTCTAGTCGTTAAATTCATTACAGATGGGTGATTTTAGTTATGATACAGTCTCTATGCGGCCAGCGAACCTGTTGTAGCAACGAGGGCTTGGCAATAAATAATTTGATCTTAATTTTTAAAGAATATATAATCTTCAACATAAAGATCATAAATATGAAAAAAAAAATTTGAAAAATAGAAATAATAATTATATTAAAAATATATTTGGACTGTTAGTTACACTTGTTTTTAGATGGACCACCTATTTGTATCCATCTTTAAGATGCATGTTTTATACCTCTTGACCGCATATTGTAGAAATGCGGTTTAGCTGGCATGAAACAATTCTCCTCTGAGTTATCTAATGCAGTATAGGAAAGAGCCACTCGCTGGGTGCTCGGCCAAGGCCGAGCCAAGTACTTGGCCGTAGTCCGAGTAACTTGCCTTGAGTTTGGCAGAGTTGTGACCAAGGCTAATAGGTGTTAAAAATTAAAAAATACTAAAAAAACCCAAAAAAAGGAAAATATCTCTATAGTAAAATTAAACAAAACACATCTAAATTAGGTTAAAAAACATTGATAAAATGGATGTTTAGAAAAACAATATGTGATGGGGTATATTAGAAATGATCTAAAAAGAAGGGAAAATAGAAAAGTATTCATATCCAAAACACTTTTTAATCTTTGTCAAAATGATAAATAATATAAAAAAACATATTACTAATAAATTTCTTATTTTGTGAATTTTTATTTTTCAATTTTTTTGTTTAGATCCAATTTTTTATACATCCTACCCCCAATATAAAAAAAAAGTACTTGTTGTATTATACATCCAATTTTCTATACATGTTACTTGTTGTGTTATATAAAAAAATTACTAAACATGTTACTCGTTGTATTATACATCCAATTTTCTATACATCCTACCCTCAATACTTTTTGTATTATATCCTAAAGCCTAACACTATTTTTTTTTGTATTTACCCCGCAGTCAAATAGTCAACGAATTTAGAAAAAAATTGCTCTTTTCTCTCTCTTCCCCATTTCAATATACTATATTAATTTATATTTCTCTCTCAAACTCACTTTCTCTACTTAGCCAAAAAACTCTAGCTCACTCTCTCATTCGCACTCTTTCTTTCTGTCCCTGCTTACCCAAAAGAAAAAGGGAAAATTATAAAAAAACCCCCCAATATACACTATCTATGCAACTTACCCCCATCCAAACCTTTTCTCTCACTTTTTTCCCCACAACAACCTTTCTTCACAAAAACCCCCCAAGGTAAAACGTTATTATTTTTTGGATGGAAGTGCCCACCCCGTACAAAAAAAGTCAATTGGCGCTGACTATCGATTCCAAGTAACATATTGCCGGAGCGCAGTGTACAACTCCCTGAGGGAATTGTCTAGAGCATACTGCCAGAGCGCGTATGTATTGAGGGCCGAAGCGCTTTGTAAGGATTGTCGGATCGTTGTACCCATTGCTGGAGCGCGTTCATAAACTGTCGGAGCATTGAATACGCTGCCGGAGTGTGCCATTACACTACCAGAGCGTTGTCAGAGCCTCTATTGTCGGAGTGCCTTTGTATACTGTCGGAGCAAAATGCCTTCAGATGGTGTACAACTAGAGTGCGTTCATATACTGTCAGAGCACTGAATACACTGCCGGAGCGCCCCATTACACTACCAAAGCACTATTGCTCCAGAGCATATATTGCTGAAGCGTTCTTTAAGACTGCAGAAGAACGTCGTCTCCAGAATTTGTACTGTCGAAGCTCATCTTTGTACTGCCAGAGGGCATTGGGTAAATTAAAAAATGGGAAACAGTAGAGAGAAGGGCGTGTGAAAAAAAGGTAGTTTAGTCTTTTTTCTTATTCCTTTTGGATTGGGGGGTTTTTTGCAAAGAAAGGTTGTTGTGGGGAAAAAAGTGAGAGAAAAATGTTGGATGGGGGTAAGTTACATAGATAGTGTGTATTGGGAGGTTTTTTATAATTGTCCCAAAAAAGAAACTTTATCTCGTCCAAACTCTCTCTATCTCTCTCTACTTACCCAAAAACTCTCTCTCTCTAGTTGAACTCTCTCTTTCTCCCGCACTCTCTCTCTCTGCCCTAAATGAGATCTCTGGGTTTTTTAAAAATGGTAATAATGAAGAAGCCATCAATCTCTTTGAAAAATGCAAATCGAAGGAATAGAAAAAGGCATAGTCACCTTTAACATTCTGATCTGAGATCATAATCAATTGGGAAACTGTGATTTAGCCCTTGATTTATTGGAAAGAATGAAGTTTTCTAGCATGAAACCTGATATACTCACCTGGACTTCGATGATCTCAGGGTTGTCTCAGAATGAAAGAGAAAACCAAGCTTTTCATCTAATTAGAGAGGAGGTTTGGAGGAATCAAGCCTAATCGGATCACAGTACTATGTTCTTTGAATGCTTGCTTTACATTAAAATCCATCAACTGGGGAGTTGAGATACATTCTATGGCTACGAAAGCGGGTTTGCAGAGGAGTTATTAGTAGGTAATGGTTGCTAAGGAAAAAAATGCTATATACATATTTGAGCAGATAAAGTTACTTAGGATTGCACCAAACCAAAAAACAATTTTGTGCTGTCCGGTGCACTTCTTGCGGGTCTGGCACTTTTTTGTCTTGAACTGCAAAAACAAAATTTAATATGGAAAAAAGTGTGTTAGAAGGGGAGAATTTATTGGAAGAAGGCACACTCCTTGTCGGACTGAAATGATGTTGTTGTCCGGCACTTTTTGTGCCGTACCACAATTAAATAAAAAAAGGTATGTCAAAGAGTGTGTCGGACCACATAAAAAAATAGAGAGAAAGAGAGATAGAAAGAGAGAGGGAGGGAGGGTAAAGAGAGAATGAGGGAGGATAGAGAGAGAAAGAGAGATGGAGAGAGAAATGGGTAGAGGTAAAGAGAGAGGACATGTGGAGAGAGCTAGAGAGAAAGTGTGAGGGACAGTAGAGAAATAAAGCAAGAAAGAGAGAGAAGTAGAGAGGATAAGTGGAGAGAGGTAGAGCAAGAAAGTAAGAGAGGGAAAGTAGAGAGAGAAAGGGAGAAAGCAAGTATCACATGACTAAATGGAAAAAGAGAGAAAAAAGGGAAGGAGAGAGAAATATAAAATAATAAATTGAAAAGGGTTAGGGAGAGAAAAAGGGAAATTTAGTCCCAAAATGTATTGCCTAATTGATTGGGAATAAATACAAGGAAAAATTGTGCAGGGATTTTGGATATAATACAAGTATTGGGGATAAGATGTGTAGAAAGTTGATTTGAGGGGGTATCTATAATTTTCCCAATTTTAAATGAGATATATGTGTAAATTTCTCAAAAAAAAAATCATAGAGTGACCATGGCTCAAGATAGAGAACAAGGAAGGTATTGTTCGTGTTGTAGGATATTTTTGACATGCTTGAATTCCTGGTGTGAATAATGGAGAACCCAGCGGTGACCAAGACCCCTAGGTACCAAAAATGCTTAAGGACTACGGAAACCCTGACTAAATAAACCTTATTCTTGAGAGCCTTAATTGCAATACCATTTCACCTCCAAATTAAGCAAATGAGTCTCCCAATAATGATTCAAGAATCCCCTCCAAATTTTGGTCAATTCAGATGTATATGGAACAAGCAGGTATGGTGCACCATAGCTGAAACTCTATCCTAGAGACCACCAAGGCCTATGGGACCACCACCGCCAATGGATTTAAGAGGTCGCGAGCAGTTATTGTACCAAGTTTCAGCCTAATCCAATCTCCCTAGGTCATACCTGCTAAAAATGATAAATTTCAAGCATGATATGGTACACCATAGCTGGAACTCTACCTTAGAGACTTCCAATGGCCATGTGACCAACACCAATAGATTTGAGAGACCGAGAGTAGTCACCATGCTGAATTTTAGCTCAATCCGATCTTACTAGGTTGTACTTTCGAAAAATAGTAACATTTTTACTATTCACTTGATCCATTTAAACCAATTACTATTTATAATAACTGTGTTTTTGCAAAAAGGTAAAACATTGAAAGCTTGAATCTCCCTCGTCGTAAAGTAAATGAATCCCAAATTTGGGAATGTTGTTCACCTAACCGAGTTCTAGGATTCAGTAGGTCACACACTTCATGAGAGCCTAGAAAAAGGGAGAAATTCTAGAGAGAAATTTGGTAAAAACCAAGAAAATGCAGGAAACTTTAGTAGTATATCTACTCACTCTAGCACCTATATCTTAATATTCTGGACTCCCACAACCTCAAGACTAGGTTCGTTGCAATCGCAGCTCAGAGCCTTCGTTTTGAGTACTCATTTGATTGAAATGTAGATTGATAAGGTACTCTATTAAGGCTTTAAAAAAAACATATTTTTTGGTGGCAGGAATCTCATTTTTTGGCCACCTCTCCAATTTGGAAAGTAATCATTTGACATCCAAATCAGGGGATTTTTATTGCAAAATGATCTCGATAACTTTCCATTCGATTTTTGATA
>NW_006499776.1:939363-961484 GCF_000471905.2 Amborella trichopoda
GAATTGTCAACGTTTTGGACCAATTCGTACTTATAATCTGGAGTCCTGGACTTCTTCAATGAATTGGACCAATTGAACGACCTATATATGGTTAGTTTCTAGATTTGCCGCATTGGAGGACTTGGAAATCACCATCTTCCTTTGAACATTAATAGACAGCAATATGGAATCTTCTGCTCACGTGACAATGAGAAAATATTGGGAAACACTAGCTGCATAGTTTGTTATTCGTAAATATGCAAGATTTGAGCGCATTCCATGCCTCATTTTTTTTTTTTTGTATTTTTTTACCCTGCTCAACTTTTATTAATTGAGCGCTATATTGTACATGGTTTTGTAAGCAACTGAGTACAAATTGTTGGATTTGGAATCAACCCCTTTCAGCATTCTTAGTGCCTAATTTGATAAGAGGATGTCCATGAAATTCTGGATTTGTTAGTGACAGGGTGAGGAGATATCTCATTCCCATATGATATGGGATTTTTATATGGGGTAAGGTTGACTTGAAGGAACATTAATTAAAAGAGGCATACAATTTTTTTTTTGGAAAAGATTCTCTCTTGGGATATTTTTTTATATAAAGTTATTAAAGAGAAAAAATTGTGGTGACTTATGGGATGCATGTGCCTCTCAAAGCTGGTTTTCTCTACCACCCAAAAAAATTGTTCCCTATCTTTGTAGAAGCCTAGAATAAAAATCTAGAGGTGATCCAAGTGTTGTAGGGCCTTCCATCAAAGGCACGGGATTTCCATTGTGTGAACTACTTTGTCAGTTTTAGTGATCGATATTCGACATAGGTATTCAAGCATTGAAATCTCGACCTAAAGTGTGCGCAAAAGGAACAGGACGATCGCGTCAATCATACGAGAATTATCGGATATGGAAAAATGTTAATGAGATTTTTATTCGATTCTTTTATTTTGTGTTTTCACTGCATTTGATATTTCCTCTAGATTCTTTACCTTGGCAATGCAGTTGTAATATTAGAAATCCACCTTCGGATGTGATAATTGATGTGGTTGGTGCGTGAAAACACAAAAATCATATTTTTTAGAAGCTTTTTTGCCTTGTTTTAAATTTTTTTAGATCTTTTCGGATGCTAGGAGACCTGAAAAAGATTTAGAGATGTGTTGCACATGCATAGGAACAAACACAACGCTCGAGGAACGCACAACAGCGCCTGAGCACTCAATCATGTGCGGGATGCTCTAGCATTAGTATCGTACAGCGAACACATGGTTGACCGGTGAGTGCACGCCAACTAAGGGGCTGGCAGCACTGCTACATGTGTGTGACACACATGTGGAACGTAAATGTGTGCTTGCACATATGTGAGAATTGTATTTTTTTTTTCACCTGTACCTGAGGGCGCTTGCTAATATATGAGAAAACAGCCACACATGAAACTGTGGGTCTTCAGCCCTTCTTCTGATACCACACTTTGTAAAGTCCTCGGTGAGGTCGCATAAAAATAAGTGCAGCTGCTGCCACAACCATGTGTATTTCCATGCGGCTCCTACTCCTTCCTTGAGGCCACGTGGAGTATGGTGCGACAACAAGTGCATGCTATTTTGTGCAGCTGCTGCCTCACTATAGAGGCAATTTTTGGGGAGACTCAGGCCAGAAACTGTTATAGTGCCCAATTATCGTTCTGTAGGGCATAACTTTGCGGTCAAACGTCCCTTTTCAACAAACCTTATATGTTTTTGGGGCATCTTGAAAAGCCAGATGCAATAAGCAAGTCGCTTTTATTGATTGTGTCAAGAAAAACGGATCTTGAACCTAGAATCATATGTTTGGTCCCATTGTATGTTTGTTGGGACCCTAGATGGTGGTAGAGCCTACGCAATTTGATTGCATGTCAAGATGGACCATAGACTACGATCAGCTGCTATTTTTGAAGTGGAATTTCGCATCTAGGATGTGACCACTTCCTTGCTGGCAAGGATCAAGGGCCTTGCTATCCAGATCTGATGTTGTTGATTACTAGCCCTTGCCCCTATCTGGCTGCGTAAAAATTTTTCTTCGAGTCGCTTTGGAGTTCGGACTTTTTTGGTTCTTGAAGAGTCGAGGAAGTGCTAGAAACAATGATACATTTGGTGTATATGCAATCGTTTATCCATGTTATTTAATTTATTGTTGTAGACACCCCATTTTTTAAAACTGGCAAATTCCATGATTTTTCTAACATTAGAAAAGCCATAAGACCACACTATTTCAGTAGACCCCTAAACCATAGGCCACTATAGTCCATGGTCCCATCCTATGATCCACACCTAGCAATCTTCTAGTTTTTAGTAGTTATCCATTCCACACCTAGCAAATCTCGAGCTTTTAGTAGTAATCCATTCCACACCTAGCAAATCCCCGCTTTTAGCAATTATCTATTTTACACCTTGCAAATCCAATAGTTTCAATTCTACATCCCATTAAGCCTACAAGAAAAATAAACTATCGTACCACTTAGAGGGGAGAAAATATTTGGGTGGGCGAGAAAATATTTGGGTGGGACATGTAGGTTAGAAATGAGAGGAAGGTGGGACATGTAGGAGAAAATCAGAGAAAGAGAGAGAAACCCCTCTGACAAACCCTAGACCTAGGAAATAGTTTTAAGTCACCCTTAGACCAATATAACTATTCAACCAAGCCAAGGCTTGGTCGAGACTTGAAGAGAGAGACAAAGAGGACGCACGACACATACTCAGTCGATCTTGATACGGGTAGGCCTCGAAGCCTCGGGTCCCCCGAGCCAACTGGCTGGGCCAGGTATTTTTTTCATCATCTTTTTTATCTTATTTGATTTTATTTTGTTATATTTATTATTTTCTTTATTTTTTTTATCTTTCATGCTTTTTGGATTGATGATGTCTCTACCACTGATCTAGGAGCATATCTGCTCATTTCTAAGTAGATCTGGCATCATATCAGAATTTGAATGTCCCTACTATCTCTATCAACATTTAAAAAATCAGTTTGTGGTGTTTAGATCTGAGGGATCTTCCTCTGAAGATCTCTTCGATTTGCACTGTAAACAGTTTGGCTCCCACTATGGGGCATTTCGCTAGATCTGTGCACGAAAAATAAAAATATAAAAAATAAAATACTGCTCAAGCCGAGGTTCATTACACCCGTCGATTATTCAGAATGGTTGGTCAACATAGTAGTCGTACCCAAGAAAGACGGGAGGATCCGAGTGTGTGTCGACTATCAAGACCTCAATAAGGCATGTCCCAAAGACAATTTTCTGTTACCAAACATAGATGCCTTGGTTGACATCACATCGAGTCACGAGCTGTTGTCATTCGTGGACGACTTCTCGGGTTACAACCAGATCCTCATGGTAGAAGAAGACCAAACCAAGATGTCATTCATAACACAATGGGGAACCTACTGTTACAAAGTCATGCCCTTCGGTCTCAAAAACGCAGGAGCAACCTATCAACGGGCAATGACTAGCATCTTCCACGATTTAATGCATACCATTATGGAAGACTATGTCGACAATATTCTGGTCAAGTTGATGACTAGGTCTGATCATCTCACCAACCTGAGAACTATTTTTGAAAGACTCCGGAAACATCAACTCAAACTCAATCCACAAAATGTGCCTTTAGAGTTGAATCCAGCAAATTACTAGACTTTACAGTAAGCCAAAGAGGCATTGAAAGTGGACCCATCCAAAATACGAGCCATCACTGAAATGCCTCCTCCCCGAAACGTCAGAGAAAGCCATGGGCTTCAAGGTCGCATACAAGCCATAACGCGTTTCATTTCACAACTGACGGATAAGTGCGCACCATTCAATAGACTCCTTAAGAAGGACACCCCATTCATATGGGACAATGAATGCAAAGAAACGTTCAATCAAATTACGGAGTACCTCACCAAATCTCACATCCTTAGTCCTCCTAGTCCAGATAAACCCTTATTCCTATACATATCCATGAAAGACAAGACCATGGGGGTAATATTAGGTCAATATGATGGCCATGGAAAAGAACAAACGATATACTATATCAACAAAACCATGGTTGACTATGAGACAAGATACACCGATGGAGAGAAACACTACTGAACACTTGTGTGGGCCATGCAGAAACTAAGACATTATGTCTTATCTCATTCAATCAAGCTCATATCAAAAATTGACCCGCGCAAGTACCTAGTGGAGAGGCTAATCCTCAACGGACGTTTGGCAAAGTGGATAATGTTATTGAGCGAGTTCGAAATCGAGTATATCACTCAAAAATCGGTCAAAGGGTAAGCCATTGCTGACCACTTAGCTGAACACGCACTGCCAGACAATATTCCCATTAACACGATCTCCCTGATGAGAATCTCTTCACAATTGAGAACTCGATTTGGGAGCTATACATCGATGGTGCAAAGAACGAATACAAGTCAGGTATAGGAGTCAAACTATGCTCACTAGAGAAGATTTTAATGCCAACGACCATCAGATTGAATTTCTCATGTACCAATAACGTTGCTGAATATGAAGCCTTGATAGCCGAGATTGAGAATACGAAGCTCAAGGGATTTGGAAGGTGAAGGAAGAAAAACTCAAACCCTATCAAGAAAAGGCGGAAAATATGATTCCATACTTTAAGAAAATCACCTTTCAGCACGTAACTAAGTAAAATAATTGATTCGCCGATGGTTGAAATTCCTCCAAAAATCACCACATTGTCGTTCTACATCAGGGAAAAATACGACCTTTCCCCACTAAGAATTGAAGAAGAAATAGAGCAAGAGAATGAGAACGATGGGGAAGTATCTTTCGTGGTTTCAGATGCACTAGTCAAAGCAAAACCGTAGTTCCATGATGTTTTGTCCCTTCTAAAAGATGGTTTGAACCCGAAGGAGCCATCAAAAAGAATAAATAAGCCCTTCGAAGGTTTTCTATAGGATTCTTAGTAAGAAGTGATCTCCTATTCAAAAAGTCCTTTGATGGCATCATTCTACGGTGCCTCGATCAACCAGAAATTGACCAAGTACTAACAGAGTTGCACAATGAAGAAGGTCATTTTGGGGCAGCCACCTTCGCTCAAAAAATCAGGCGCCAAGGCAATTACTGGACCACAATGGCTGAAGACTGCTGGAAGTTCGTTAAGAGGTGTCTTAAATGTCAACTCTATGGAGACCTCATCCATGCACCGTCCATATCACTCAACTCAACACAGCTTGTATGGCCCTTCGTCATGTGGGGTCTTGATATCATTGGATTGATATCACCAAAAGCCTCAAATGGCCACCATTTTATATTAACAGCTGTAGAATACTTCACAAAATGGGTAAAGGTCACATTATTTGTTAAAATTGAAGGCCAACATGTTGCCCGTTTAATAAAGAACAATATCGTATTCAGATTCGGTACTCTTGAGTCAATCATCATTGACAATGGATCCAATCTCAAAAATGAAAAGGTCACTAAGGTGTGCAAAACATTCGGGATACACATAAATTCTTCACACCTTACTACCCTCAAGGAAACGGACAAGCAAACGCCACAAACAAAAGACTTCTTAGAATAATAGATAGAACAATAGAAGGTGGCAAAGATTGGCACGAAAAGCTAAACGACACACTATGGGTCTACCGGACAACTTAGAAGACTCCTACTGGCATGACCCCATACTCATTAATGTATGGCATGGAGGCAGTACTACCCATTGAAGTTGAGATACTGTCTCTTCGAGTGCTTATTCATAAAAATGCAGATGAGGAACAAAAGATCGAGGCACAAAACATTGCCTTCGTTGCTTTGGACGAAAAAAGACTACAAGCAACACAGAATATCGTTGCTTACCAGTGTAGAACCGAGAGGGGATACCAAAGAAAAGTTGTTCCTCGATAATTCAGAGAAGGACACATAGTACTCAAGAAAATCTTCCACACTCTTGCAAATCCACACCCTTTAGGCAAGTTCAAACCTAATTGGGAGGGGTCATTCGTGGTTACCCTAGTGCATGCATGAAATTCTTATAAGATCAATAATCAGGAGGGGTACGAACTCATTGACCCCATTAATGCATGTATCTCAGAAAATACTACCTGTAACGGGCTAAAAAACGTGATGAAAATCTGAAAAGGCATCACAAAGAAAAATAAAAAATAAAAAATAAAAAATAAAAAATAAAAAATAAAAAATAAAAAATAAAAAATAAAAAATAAAAAATAAAAAATAAAAAATAAAAAATAAAAAATAAAAATAAAAAAATAAAAACAAAAAAATAGACGTGGTGAAAACCTGAAAAGGCATTACGGGTAAAAACAATAAAAAGATCTCCAAGAAGGAGCTTTCGATATAAAACACTCAAGTACAAACCAGTACTTGCAAGTTTCAATAATAATGCACATGCAGACCATGAGGGTGAAGACTTCTCCTAAACCCTGCAGGTCCCCAACATAACCAACTCAGAATAATGTAGGAGGGTAACATAAATGGAAAACATAAGTGATTTCAACCAACCCTGGAAAACTTCGAGACCCTCCAAGATGGAAGCCCGGCAAAAATCCAAAGGACTCTTTATGGATCCGCGAAGCAGAGGATGAAAGCTCCAAATGTAAAAAGACAACTTCGTGATTTTTTAGTTCCCGCAATCCTACAAGGGCGTCCTTTCATCATTTTTTGGTAGAATATAACAAAGAAAACCACCACCAAGGGGCCACAGGTGGCAAAACTGTGAGGCCCATCCCTTTCGAAAATGCTATTTCAATTTGATTATTAAAATCATCCATTTTCAAAAGCTTTCTCCTTTTATAAGGGACTTCCTCCATCACTACAAGAGGCTAAGCTGTTAGTCACTCTGGCCTCGCTCTCGAAGCTAACTTCCTATGTCTGTTATGACGGCCTGAAACTAGCCAGGCACTCCATGGTTGTATGAGTATAACTACTAACTACTACATATTAGAGATGGGTGAATCTCGCCAATGACGAAATTGGCTAGTCTGGGAGCGTTATTCTCTCAACTCGATCCCCTGAAGAAAAATGAGACGAGCTCATCCGCGCATGTGTGTATGACGGTACGATAGCTGGAGATTCGAGCCCTACAACTAAGGGGGGTGAGTTTGTAAGAAAGTCAATTTGAGAAGTGTGTGCAAGTGTGCTTCTATGCTTCAATGAATCAAATACGCACTTACTACAAGAATCCCCAACATGGGCAATAAATAAAAAAATAAAAAAAACGAGAAGGGGTATTTCAAACTCCCCATAACAAAGAGAAGGCTGCAAAGGACCTCCCAACAGCCAATTAAACTGTACTCTCTTTTGAGCTTTGACCATCAACTAAATATGCTTTATAAGCAACTGTCCTTACCTTAGAGTGTATATATATATATATATATATTGGGCAACATGCCTAGAGTCGCCCAGCCTGTGTGGCCGACACTACACGTGTCGCCCACATCTCTCATATCCCATTTAAATCCCAACTTGTATCTGCGACACTCCTAGTGTTTCCCGGGCCACACCACTAGTGTCGCCCAAGTTTTTTATGTCAAAACCTCTTTGTTTTTATTCCCAAACTTTCAAAAAAAAAAAAAAATTGTCTGGGCGACACCAGTTGTCTCCTAAACTTGGGTGACACCACTAGTGCCTCCTAGGCGACACGCCCTGTGTCGCCCAAATGTTTTTTTTCAAAAATGCCCCCCCTTAATTTTGGGGACTTCCAAGGATCAAACATGGTTTGTCATGGTTTCTGATGATCATTTTCAAACATTTTTATTAAATTTTAAAATAAAATGCTTCTTAGTAGCATGAGCCTAAACTGCCAACCAATTTTCCAGAACATTTCAAAAAACATAAAAACGCTCCGTGGTGGCATGAGCCTAAATTGCCAACCAAGTTTCCAAAATTTCAAAAAAATAAAAAATAAATTAAAAAAGAGAGAACACTCCTCTGTGGCATGAGCCTAAACTGCCAACCAAAGTCCGATCCTGGGTACAACCACCTTGTTTCAATGGAAAAACGTCAAAGTCGTGTGATGTTAAAGAGCCGAGACAGGAAAAACGTCAAATTCGTGTGACGTTAAATAGTTGAGAAAGGTAACGTCTAGACCCATATGACCTAAAATGTCGAATGTGTTCAGGGCACAACCACCCTGTTCAATGTGTTCAGGGCACAACCACCTTGTTCAATGTGTTCAGGGCACAACCACCCTGTTCAATGTGTTCCGGGCAAAACTACCCTATTCATACGTCTAGTCCCATACGACGCTAAAGATAAGTTATATCCAATTCAACGTCAAACTCGTGCGACATAAAAGAGCCGAGACAGGTAACGTCTAGCCCCGTATGATGTAAATGTCGGATGTGTTTAGGCAACAACCACCCTGTTTAATGTTGTTCAGGGCACAACTACCCTGCTCAATATATTCAAGGCACAACCACCTTGTTCAAACACGACATTAAACTACTTAGAGGACTCTATGGTTGCAAGAGTTAAAACTGCTAACCAACCTTGTCTTTCAAAATGTAATTCTTTTTTCAAAATTTTCACTATATGTCTTGTGATTTCAAAAGCTTTAATTCCTTTGTTAAAATTGTAGCCCGTCCCTGCTCCGAGTTCTATTTCAAATTTCCCCCTGCTTTCAAAATTTCTAAAATGTCTTTTAAAACGAAGGAGTTTGGACACCCGTATTTGATGATCACCGCGTTGCCATGATTACCGCGTTGCTGCCTCGTCTCTCTTCTAATTCAGCCTGACAAGTCTCTTCCTATAGAAATCCTTAGAAATCCTTAGGATAAGGAGATCAAAGAAAATGCCAGGGTTAAAAATTTCAAACTGCAAAACCCCTGAAGTTAAGAGGCATGGCCTAAAAATGCAACTCAAGTTTCAAGCTTGGGTAACTCATCAACATCTCACGCCAAAAACCCTAGGAGGAAAATGCCCTAGGTGGGTGAGCTCGGTGAGCGCAATGACATAGAGGGATAGTTGGTGAGCCCCCTGACCACGTGACTTCAAGATGAAATTTAAAATGTTTGCTTTATCTTTGACGTTCGCCTGTCCCCCGATGGATAGGGAATGCCAGAGTGTCTACTTCTTTGCCACTCACCTGTCCACCGAAGGATAAGAAGTTCCAAAGAAGGGCAACTGTAGACACCCTATTTTAAATCTGGAAAATTCTGTGGTTTTCTAAACCCTTAAGACCACACTTAACCTAGTAAACCTAAATCCATAGTTCACATAGTCTACCTAGTGATTCGGAATCAGTTTACCTGCCCGGAACCCTGCAGAAACCCTGTTTTGACACAGATTTTTGTAAATGCCTTGTTTTACCAAATAATTTATTAAAAATAGTAAAAAAATCTTTTCTGATCAAAATTTTCTCCGAGCGCTTCACAAGAGGCTGAGAAGACACCTAAATTGAAAAAAAATAATCCATTTCGAAAATTTTTGGTTTGGGCGACACGGGTCGTGCCGCCCAGGCGACATGACCCATGCCGCTCAAGCAACACGTCCCGTGCCACGCAGGCGACACGACCTGTGCCACCTAGATCCATGACTCTCAAAAGTTGACTTTTTGACCAGGGATTTGCTTGTTACGTGTGCCTATCCTTCCTAGAGACTTGCTGATCAACATCTGGACCAGAAGGGCAAGAGGAACCGGTTCTGATGCGGGCGAGCACTCAAGGGCTCGGGAGTACCTGGCCATCCGACTTGGTCTGATACTCATTTTCCCTTCATTTCTTTTTTATTTTATTGCAGTTATATTTTTTAATCTGATTTTGATTTGTCTGATTGAAAAACCATATTTTAAATGCTTTTGATCAAGCTGGCTCCGCCACTGATCCGAGATCAGATCTGACCTCATATCTGAATTTGATTGTTCCCACTTTCTCTACCACTTATTTTCCATTTCATTCTTATCAGTTTAAAGTATCAGATCAGTGGGTATTTTTTAACACTTGTATCCCTGATGTAAATGAGGAGAGAGCAATTTTCGAACCAGTTTCCATTAATACAAACTTTTGATCAGAATTGGAATTGGAATTTCTGAAATTATAGGTGACGGGCAAAATCATCATTTTTCCCCTATTTTTTATATTTTTAATTAATTCACTTTAATATTATTTTTAGTCAATTAGGTCAAAATTTAGGCATCCACCCATGTTTGGATTGAAATTCTATAAATACACATGATGACCACATACCCAGCAAACGGGCTGGACTGCGTCGGGTTTTGAACTGAGGCTCGGGAAAAGTTTCATTTACCGCCTCATCAAGGCAGGGTCGGGCTTGGGCTATGGCTCGAGTACCAATCCATACCCAGCATCAGCTATGCGGTCGAAGTGACCTAGCACCGACTGGGTTTCAAAAAACCTAGCGTCGATTGTGTGCTCAGCAACTCAACCCCAGTGGTATCATAGGGCGACCACTGTATTTTTAACAACCTAGCGCCAGTTAAGTGCTTAAGAGTCAGTGAAGAAATCACGAAGAAACATCAAGGAACGAGCACACAATCGATTCAAAGTTTTCAAGATTCATCAAAAATTCAAGTCTCGTGGTCATGGCTTAAAAACACGATCCATGGCTCGAAATTGGTATCAAATCGATCGCCATGCCGTGCCCTATAAGAAAATAGTCATCTTTCGATCATGCAAGTTCTCGGGTAGCAGCAGAGATTGTTCTGGAATTCCATACATTGTTAGGGAGGGGCAAAACAATCCTTTTGCACCCATTTTTATAATTTCTTTTAATTCAATTAAATTATAATCATCTTCAATTCTATGTAGTTTTCGGGCCGTACACCCATGTTTTAGCCCAAATCTATGTAAACATGCAAAGCTAAATTGTAAACATGAACACAATACCCCTTGGGTTCGTTCTTAAAGATTCAATAAAGGCTTCATTTTTGCTTAATCTCGTGGGTGCATCTTGGAGAGAGAAAAGGAGAGAGAAGAAAAGGGCCAGTACCCTTTTCTAAGATAATTTTCTCTCTCCCCCCTCTTTCTCTCTCCTCCCTTCTTTCTCTCCTCCCCTCTTTCTCTCTCCTCCCTTCTTTCTCTCTCCTCCCCTCTTTTCTCGTTTCTCCCTCTTTTTCTCACTTCTATCTCACTTTCTCTCTTCTTCTCATCTCTATCTCTCCCTTTCTCACTCTTCTTTCTCATCTCTTTCTCTCTTCTTCTCATCTTTATCTCTCTCCTCTCTCTCATCTCAATCTCACTTTCCCTCTCCTCATTCTCTCTTTCTCTTCTTTTGGTACAGTCGGTGAAGCCTATCACCGACTGCATCTTCTCTATCTTGTCTGTCCAACCCAATCGGTGAAGCCTAGCGCTGACTGCATCTTCTCTCTCTTCTTTATTCAACCCAGCCGGTGAAGCCTAGCGCTGACTGTATCTTCTCTCTCTTTTCTGTCTAAAACAATCGATGAAGCCTAGCACAGACTGTATTTTCTCTCTCGTCTCTGTCTAAAACAATCGACGATGTCTAGTGCCGACTGTATCTTCTCTCTCTTCTCTGACAAGCACAACCAGTGATGCCTAGTGCCGACTGTGTCTTCTCTCTCCTCTCTTCTTAAACATAGTCGATGTAACCCAGCGTTGACTTTGTCCTTTTTCTCTCTTCTTCTTCCAACCCAGCCGGCGATGCCTAGTGCTAACTGTGTTTTCTCTCTCCTCACTTCTTAAACACAGCTGACGAAGCCTAGCGACGACTGTGCCTGTTTCTCTCTTCTCTTTCCATCCCAGTCGGTGATGTCTAGCGCTGACTGTGTCTTTCCTTCTCTTCCTCTTCCAACATTACAAGCGATGCTTAGTGCCGACTGTGTCTTTCACCCTCTTTTCTCCTTCCTTCTCTCTTCTCTCACACTCTTCTCCTTGTTCTTTCTTTTCCTTTCTCTCTTCTCTTTCTTATTCTATTACTTCTTACTCTCTCTTTTTTATTTTCATTCTATATGTTATCCTTTCATTTGATTAAGAATGGTTGAGATTAACTTCTTATGGTAGTCCTATCATCTAGCCGTAATGTTGTTGTGTCAAAATTACTGCACCCGCTTTATCGCCATGACAGACTAACCATCGTGCCTAAATAGTCAGTATTGGTATTGACGTCTAGTAGTAACCCTGTTGAGCCGGTCTGAGTTACCGAGCCCGTTTTACTTTCACGTCAAGCCAATTATCAACCAGCTTAGTCATTGTGTTGACTCCCCCGCCTGGTCATATTATTCTTCCGCCCATCTTCCTTTTCTTGTTTTTTCCTTCTTCTTTTCAATGTGCACGCCTACATACGTTCACCCAAAAGGCCAGGTAAGGTCCACTGACCCACCTGTCATATAACATTTGCCATCTATGTGTGATTGCGGAAAATAGGAGCATACAATTTAAGGAAGGCAATTCTAAACCAGTTTTATTACTGAGGGGCTTTCTTCATGATCTAAGAGGTTGCCCACGCGAGCCAACCCGAGTAAGTCTCGAACCCACTTTAAATTCCTCTCTCATCGGTTGGTAATACCTGCCCTTTTTCTCGAACGAGGTTCCCAAGAGAGTGATCTCAAAGTCCCGGGTGTCCCCTGAAACCCAAGACGTGTGCCCCCCGATCATCCAGATCCGGCGGGCGAGATCGCGGCACCTAACCACTATGAGCCAGATGACCAATTTCTTTATAATGATCACAACGTAGAGGAGGTCTATTACCACGACCCTTAGCTCCACCATATCCTCTTTTTTGAGACATATTTTCATTCTTCTTCTCAGTATCCTCCTTAGCTGCAACAAAAATTGATTTTTCACTTATTTCAAATTCAAAATTTATTACAACATTCATAAACGTTTTTCGGGTTTCTTCCCTATGAATAGTAAAACAAACATTTGTACATGTTGGGAGTTTAGTAGCCATCAAAATCTGACATCTAAGATTGTCATACTCAGGTTCCAAACCAGCAACGAATAAAAAAATTTGGCCTTGTTCAACACACTTTTGAATGGTCTTCAAATCAGATGTTATGGGTGAATAAGAAGTTAATTCATCCCATAATGTTTTGAATAGAGCAAGATATTCAGTAATAGTTTTATCTCCAAGTTTGATTTTAGAAATTTCTTGCTTTAACTCATAAGCAAGAGAAAGGTTATTTTCTTGCCCATACATTTCTTTTACCGAATCCCACATGTCTTCAGTAGTATCTGCCGAAGTGAAGATCTCGGCCACCTTTGGCTCCATGGAATCTAAAATCCAAGACATGACCTTGTGGTCATTAGATCGCCAATCTTCATATAGGAGGTCATCATTAGCATGAGCTATTTTCTTTCCATTGATGTGTCCTAACTTGGATCTCCCATTCAAAGAAAGCGAGACAGATTTTGACCAACTTAAATAATTGAGTATGTTCAAAGGGATACTAGTTAATTTATCGCTAGTATTGAACTCTTTTTCATGGATAATAGTTTTAGGTTCAGGATTCTTAGTCATATTCACAATATCTTCCATGACAAAAATACTTGACCCTAAACAAAAATTACTGAACCAAAAAAAAAACGAGAAGACAAATCCCAAAAAGAAGGAAGCTGACAGTCCATGGAAGATACAGCCTCCTTGAAATAATATGGTTTTAAGGACCACCTCTTTACCTTTTGTAAAAGAGTAAAAAAAAACTTACTAGATAATGAGGGACATCACCGAGGCTATCACGGACTTCAAAGAAGGGTAGAGAGAGAAAGTCCAGCCCTTGCCTCCTCTGCTAGATTGACTTCAAAAAAGTTGCAGGGCTACTTCATTGACTTCTAATGCTCCTCTCTCTCCTTAGAATATTTCTCGTGATATTTTTTGACATCAAGGCCAGTGATAGCTCCGTGCGATCAATATTAGACAAGCCCACAAAAAAACCCAAAAAAAATTTCCACCAGCCAAAGAAGAGAGGGGACAACAAAGAACAGGAAGAAAAAGACTGACGAAGATTTAGAGAGAGAGGGAGAGAGCGCAAAGGATTTATGGACAGACAGAGAAAAGAGCATGACTTAGCCTGAATATTATTAGAAGAAGACTTACACCAAACCCAAGAAGATCAGGCACAAGACGAAGAAGGTGAACCTCCCTATTCTACCCTTTTATAAGGTCGATGACTCTGGAAAGGTTTAGAGGATCAGGAAGGAGTGCCCTAACGAGTAGTGCGGAGCTGGGACATTCATGGTGAATCACGTTGAGAAATGCGGCCTCACCTATGTCTATCAGAAAGCTGGTGTAGAGTAATCTTTTGACATGGAAATCTCATGTCTTCTATCCAGAGGCTCCATGAAGCAGGTGGTCGAAAGTTTACTGTAGAAGGCATTCCTCCTATAGGGTGCATACCCTTACAAATGATGGTGGTGAGCCTTCGAAAACCGAAGAAGGCATTGAAGAGAGACGAAGTCACCCCCAAAAACAGAAGACGTGGCAAAAGAGCAGGCAAGCCCGCAAAAACAAAAACCTTAATCTTGCTCTGATATTATATTTAAAAAGTAGAAAACTGCATAGAGACAAGATTTACGTGGTTCGGCAATGGCCTACGTCCACATTGACCACTGTATCCTTTATTTTGTCATAGATAAGTACAAAACTCAAAACAAATAATTTATAGAAGGAGAGAGCAGCAGTTACATCCCATAAAATTCTATCATATCCCGTGACATATGTTAACCCCTCAAAAATAAAAACCACCAACAAGAAAATCGTGGTAGAATCGGTTGGCAATGAGGTGGCAACGTGCTTTCAATACTCATTGATGCCTATGCTTGATGTGGTCAAGGAGGCTGAAAATAGTGGTCATGAAGGAGAATAAGAATTGTGCATGCTTGCAATCTTTGGACCCACCTCTCTTTCTCTCTCTCTCCAAGTGATTTCTTACTTCATTAACAGGTGAAGTGGCACACCCAAATATCATCGAAATATTGAAAGAGATCTGACGGCAATAGAAGAGAGTCCTATGTAGCCCGTGTGTGTGAGAGGCTCATAGGATGATTACTCTTTAATAATATAAAAGAGTCAGGTATAGTATATTGTAAACTTTCAATATATATTCAAAAAAATACATGAACTAAACTAATAAACGTTTGACCAAAAACTAATAAATAAACATAATGAGCATTAGAACCGAGTAAAATAGCAAACATTCATCCAAAAAATGAAGACTTAATGCACTGGCATCGTCTTCTTTGCCCAAATAGAAGGAAGAGGGAGAATGAGAAAAAAAGAAGCAGTATCCTAGGTTCTGTAAAATGGGTACACCTCGTACCTAATACTACAACTCTCTGTTAAAACCCTTCCTCCCTGTTTCCCACTACAACAGGTGGGAAGTTCCCCAATCACTTCATCCAAACAGGCCTTGCAATCGCCACTGCTGAGATCATTACTGCACTGAGTCAATCCATATATCATCGTCTTCTCTCTTACTTCACTCAATTGGAATTCTCCGGTTGCGAAAAAAGTAAGAGAGAGAGAAGCTTGAGAAGATAACTGATACATGAGCTCTCCAAGATAACGGTTAAACAGATGGGGCGCAGAAACATAGAGAGTGTTCCACATATATATCTTGTTCTTCTCATCAATTTTACCGAATAAAATTTTGATCGAATAATGTACGAGATAGTAATCGAACCAAACAATTGCTTCTTCTTTGTTCGGACAGAGGTGACCAATTTCAGCGGTTGCATCTTCCATGCACACTTTGTAGAAATGCGGTTTAGCCGGTATGAAACAATTCTCCTTTGAGTTATCTAATGCAGTACAGGAAAGAGCCACTCACTGGGTGCTCGGCAAGGCCGAGCCAAGTAATTAGCCCTAGTCCGAGTAACTTACCTTGAGTTTGGCAGAGTTGTGACCAAGGCTAATAGTTGTTAAAAATTTAAAAATACTAAAAAAACCCAAAAAAAGGAAAATATCTCTAGAGTTAAATTAAACGAAACACATCTACATTAGGTTAAAAAACATTGATAAAATGGATGTTAGAAAAACAATATGTGATGGGGTATATTAGAAATGATCTAAAAAGAAAGGAAAATATAAAAGTATTCATAGCCAAAACACTTTTTAATCTTTGTCAAAATGATAAATAATATAAAAATATATATTACTAATAAATTTCTTATTTTGTGAATTTTTGTTTTTCAATTTTTTTGTTTAGATCCAATTTTTTATACATTCTACCCCCAATATAAAAAAAATTACTTGGTGTATTATACATCCAATTTTCTATACATGTTACTTCTTGCGTTATATAAAAAAATTACTAAACATGTTACTTGTTGTATTATACATCCAATTTTCTATACATCCTACGCTCAATACTTTTTGTATTATACCCTAAAGCCCAGCGCTATTTTTTTTTGTATTTACCCCGCAGTCAAATAGTCAACGAATTTAGAAAATAATTGCTCTTTTTCTCTCTCTTCCCCTTTTCAATATACTATATTAATTTATATTTCTCTCTGAAACTCACTTTCTCTACTTATCCAAAAAACTCTAGCTCACTCTCTCATTCGTACTCTTTCTTTCTCTCTCTATTTACCCAAAACAAAAAGGGAAAATTATAAAAAACCCCCCCAATATACACTATCTATGCAACTTACCCCCATCCAAACTTTCTCTCACTTTTTTCCCCCCAACAACCTTTCTTCACAAAAACCCCCCAAGGTAAAAAGTTATTATTTTTTGGACGGAAATGCCCACCCCATACAAAAAAAATCAATTGGTGCTGCCTATCGGTCCTAAGTAGTATATTGCCAGAGCGTAGTATACAACTCCCGGAGAGAATTGTCTAGAGCATACTACCAGAACGCGTACGTATTGAGCGCCGAAGCGCTTTGTAAGGATTGTCGGATCGCCGTACGCACTGTTGGAGCGCGTTCATACTGTCGGAGCATTGAATACACTGCCGAAGTGCGCTATTACACTGCCAGAGCGTTGTGGCTCCAGAGCCTCTATTGTCGTAGTGCCTTTATAGACTGTCAGAGTGAAATGTCTCTAGAAGGTGTACCGCCAGTGCATATTCATATGCTTTCGGAGCACTGAATACACTGTCGGAGCGCCCCATTACACTACCAAAGCACTGTTGCTCCAAAGCATATATTGCCGGAGTATTCTTTGGGACTGCAAGAGCGCATCGTCTTTAGAAATTGTACTATCGAAGTGCATCTTTGTACTGCCAGAGCGCATTGGGTAAATTAAAAAATGGGAAACAGGAGAGAGAAGCACTGTGAAAACAAGGTAGTTTAGTCTTTTTTCTTATTCCTTTTGGGGGTAAGTTGCATAGATAGTGTATATTGGGAGGTTTTTTATAATTGTCCCAAAAAAAAGATTTATCACGTCCAAACTCTCTCTATCTCTCTCTACTTACCCAAAAACTCTCTCTCTGTAGGCGAACTCTCTCTTTCTGGCGGACTCTCTCTCTCTGCCATAAATGAGATCTCTGGGTTTTTTAAAAATGGTAATACAGAAGAAGCCATCAATCTCTTTGAAAAATGCAAATTGAAGGAATACAAAAAGGCATAGTCACCTTTAACTTTATGATCCCAGATCATAATCAATTGGGAAACTGTGATTTAGCCCTTGATTTTTTAGAAAGAATGTAGTTTTCTGGTATGAAACCTGATATACTCCCCTGGACATCGATGATCTCAAGGTTGTCTCAGAATGAAAGAGAAAACCAAGCTTTTCATCTAATTAGAGAGGAGGTATGGGGGAGTCAAGCCTAATCGGATCACAGTACTATGTTCTTTGAATGCTTGCTTTACATTAAAATACATCAACTGGGGAGTTGAGATACATTCTATGGCTATGAAAGCGGGTTTGCAGAGGAGTTATTACTAGGTAATGAATGCAAAGGGAAAAAAGGCTATATACATATTTGAGCAGATAAAGTTACTTAGGATGGCACCAAACCAAAAAACAATTTTGTGATGTCCGATGCACTTCTTGCCGGTCCGGCAGTTTTTTGTGCCGAACTGCAAAAAAAAAATTTGGTCTGGCAAAAAGTGGGCCAGAAGGGGAGAATTTATTGGAAGAAGGCACACTCCTTGTCGGACTGAAATGTTGTTGCAGTCCGACACTTTTTGTGTCGTACAACAATTAAAAAAAATAAGTATGTCAAAGTGTGTCGGACCACATAAAAAAATGGAGAGAAAGAGAGATAGAAAGAGAGAGGGAGGGAGGGTAGAGAGAGAATGAGGGAGGATAGAGAGAGAAAGAAAGAAGGAGAGAGAAATGAGAAGAGATAAAGGGCGAGGACATGTGGAGAGAGCTAGAGAGAAAGAGTGAGGGACAGTAGAGAAATAAAGCAAGAAAGAGAGAGAAGCAGAGAGGACAAGTGGAGAGAGGTAGAGCAAGAAATTAAGAGAGGGCAAGTAGAGAGAGAAAAGGAGAAAGCAAGTATCACATGACTAAATAGAAAAAGAGAGAAAAAAGGGGAAGAAAGAGAAATATAAAATATTAAATTGAAAATGGTTAGGGAGAGAAAAAGGGAAATTTGGTCCCAAAATGCATTGCCTATTTGACTGGGAATAAATACAAGGAAAAATAGTGTTGGGATTTAGGATATAATACAACAAGTATTGGGGATAAGATGTGTAGAAAGTTGATTTGAAGGGGTATTTTTAATTTTCCCATTTTTAAATGAGATATATGTGTAAATTTCTCAAAAAAAAATCATAGAGTCACCATGGCTCAAGATAGAGAACGGGGAAGGTATTGTTCGTGTTGCAGGATATGTTTTACACGCTTGTATCTCTGGTGTGAATAATGGAGAACCCAGCGGCGACCTAGGCCCGTAGGTACCAAAAATACGTAAGGACTATGGAAACCCTGACTAAATAAACCTTATTCTTGAGAGCCTTAATAGCAATGCCATTTCACCTACAAATTAAGCACATGAGTCTCCCATAATGATTCAAGAATCCCCTCCAAATTTTGGTCAATTCAGATGTAAATGGAACGAGTAGGTATGGTGCATCATAGCTGGAACTCTATCCTGGAGATCTCCAAAGACTATGGGACCACCGCCAATGGATTCAAGAGGTCGCAAACAGTTATTGTACCAAGTTTCGGCCTAATCCAATCTCCCTAGGTCTTACCTGCTAAAAATGATAAATTTCAAGCATGATACGGTACACCATAGCTGAAACTCTACCCTAGAGACTTCCAATGGCTATGTGACCAACACCAATAGATTTGAGAGACTGAGAACAGTCGCCATTATGAATTTTAGCTCAATCCAATCTTACTAAGTCGTACTTCCAAAAAGTAGAAACGTTTTTACTATTCACTTGATCCACTTAAACCAATTACTATTTATAATAACTGTGTTTTTGCAAAACGGTAAAACATTGAAAGCTTGAATCTCCCTCATCTTAAAGTAAATGGATCCCAAATTTGGGAATGTTGTTCACCTCACCGAGTTCTAGGATTCAGTAGATCACACGCATCATGAGAGCCCAGAAAAAGGGAGAAATTTTAGAGAGAAAGTTGCTAAAAAACCAAGAAAATTTAGTAGTATACCTACTCACTCTAGCACCTATATCTTAATATTTCGGACTCCCACAACCTCAAGGCTAGGTTGGTTGCAATCGCCGCTCAGAGGCCTTTGTTTTGAGTACCCATTCGATTGAAATGGAGACTGATAAGGTACTCTATTAAAGCTCTAAAAAAAACATATTTTTCGGTGGCTGGAATCCCATTTTCTGGCCACCTCTCCAATTTGGAAAGTGATTATTTGACATCCAAATCCGGGGATTTTTATTGCAAAATGATCTCGATAACTTTCCATTCGATTTGTGATAAAGAAAATAACTGAAAACAAGAATAAATGAGCTAAGATCGAATATTCAAAGTTACAAGTTTAGGAGTTGGTCGTATTTTGAGAACAACCTCAAAACTGTGACTTAAAACTCAATTATAGACATCAAAATGATACCCTCGACATGAAAGTCATTTTACCGGTGATTGATCGTGCAAATGCTCGTCAGAAAATGCACGAAAGAGCCCCGAACTACAAGCAAGGCAAGCAGCCCTTTATTAGGGATGATTTTGTCATTACAAAGAAAGTTAGGAGAAGGAAAACGATCAGTTTTCCCCAAAAACGAAAATCATTTTTAATCAAAGAAAAATGTAATTTTGAGAAATTTTGTGTTGTTTTGATCATCATTTATTTGTAACCTAAGGTGGAAAATTATTAAGAAAGTGCTTTGAGGAGAGAGAAATATTTAGCACTTGAGAGACTACCCTTGGACCACCCTACCCAAACCTTTGACCAACCATACTACCCAAACACAGTCCATAGTTCATAACACCCATAGTCTATACCATTTATTCTCCACACTCCTTATACCACACTTAACCCATCCTAGTCCACACACCATATACCATTTATTCTCCACACTCCTTATACCACACTTAACCCATCCTAGTCCACACACCATACTTGATCCTAGTCCGTTTACCATACCTTACCAATTCATTACACTCCCTACCTTATACCCCACCTTAACTATTGTCCATACTAGTCATAGTCCTTAACCTACTTCACCCAACCCAAGCCAATTATACACCTTAGCCTAAAACAAACCATAAACCATACCCACTTGAACCCATTTAGGGCCTCACCATTATATAAAAATTTTCATTTTTAGTTATGATATTTAAATAAGGGTGCGGGTTGTATAGAACCAAGGCTCTAAACAATCAAAGTAAAGTGCACCTTCAAAGAGTGTCGAGACATGTGGTTTTAATACTAGAAATCTTTACAATAGCCTTAAAATATATTTTCCTCTGTAATTATAAAATTTAAAGCTTAAAAAATAGCGTAGATCGAATACATCTATAAAAACTTGACAATCTTGATAATTGACGGTCCAAAAATGCGTCACACGATGCACTATTTCCAAAACTTGAAGTTGACGGTCCAAAAATGCGTCACACGATGCACTATTTCCAAAACTTGAAGTTGACGGTCCAAATATGCGTCACACAATGCACTATTTCCAAAACTTGAAATCCATTATTTTCTCATATTCATGCATCTTGTTGTCGAGATGATCAATTTGAAGATATTTGGGTATCAAACTAGTGAAATTTTTGAGGTGGGCTCTAATTTGTTTTTTTAAAGTGTCGGCTCTGTAGAAAAATTTTCTTTTAAATAATGCATGTATATATCAACAAATTTATCAAATATATTTAAATATATAGATATTTTGATTTTTGGATCTGGTTTGAGCGGGTACATGTCCAAGTACAGCTCTGGGTCTGGGTCCTACATTATATTTTTGAGTCTGGATCGCATAAATTTTTTCAGGTCAGCGTCCAGATCTGGCCCGACCCAACCTGACCCGACCCCTATTCATATTATACCCGAGAAAAGTAAAAGAGCAAATGAAACCAATAATTTAATAATAAGGAAAGTCCCACTTCAATAATAACAACATAAACGAACACTATTTATCCACGCAGGGACACTTATTTAACCAGAGAGAGAGACCAGTGCACAGCTCACTTATTTTCTGGGTAGAGAGAGAAATGCACTTATTTCATATGTGCCATAGAATTGGTAAACCTCGTACCTAACATTACAACTCCCAGTCGAACCCTTCCCCCTCTTTTTCCATAACAAGAAGTAGGGATATCCTTAATAACATTATCCAAACACGCCTTACACTCCCCATCACTTAATTCCCTGCTACACTGAACCAGCCCATATATCTTTTCCTCTATCTTTTTCTCACTCACTTCAACTTCTCCAGTTGCAAAAAAGAAATGCGAGGAAGATGCTTTCGAGGACAACTCATACATGAGTTCTCCAAGGTGCCTGTTAAACACTTGCCGCTGAGAGATATTATAGATATTCCACATGTAAAACTTGTTGCTCTCATCTACTTCGCCGATGAAATCCTTGTCGGAATAACGCAAGAGACAATTGTCGAACCAAACGATTGCTTCCTCTTTGCCAGGACAGAGGTGGCTGATTTCAATGGTGGCATTCTCGACGCAGGCTTTGCAGTCTTGGCGCATGACATCGCCACGGCAGAGGGCTAGGCCGTGGAGATGATGGTCAGGCGAGGAAGCGGTGGCGAAGCCAGTGATGGATGTTTTGGCAGCTAGGGTGTGGAGGAGATGGAGGAGAGGACTCAAGGAATGGTGAAATGACGTGTAAGTGGTGTGGTAT
>NW_006499776.1:961690-973288 GCF_000471905.2 Amborella trichopoda
AAGTCTTTCCAACGTTTATAGGAGAAAATGAATAGTGATTTTTTTTTACCTTCATCACCGTCCAAATTTTATCGCGCGGTCACGATTGTCCGGTAGTATTTTATGTGTTATTTTTTTCTACAAATCAAAATGAGCTAAAATATGGAGGGATATACATCTTACTAAGGCGCATCTAATAAATATATAAAAAACTTATCTGCAAAAAATAAATTGATAAAACTCCCCTTGAAAGATTTCGGAGGTAGTTTGGTCAATGTTTTTCATGTAAAATATATTTTTTTTAATTTTTTAAGATTCCCCTATTTTTGATGAATACACGCTCTAAATTTCAGGTCATTCCGATTTGTTGAAAAAAAAATGAAAAATGAAACACTATCGGATAATCGTGACCGCACGATGAATTTTGAAAAGTGATGGGGATAGGTAAAATCACTGTTCATTTTAGTCTATAAGCGTTGTGTTGTGTAGTGTTTTATATATATATATATATATAGGGAGAAAACCGGGGGACTTGTTGGGGTATTTATTATTATTTATTATAATGGATAAGCAGTCTCTGCTGAATTGTCGACGTTTTGGACCACTTGGTACTTATAATGTGGAGTCCTGGACTTCTTCAATGAATTGGACCAATTGAACGACCTATGGCGACATATGGTTAGTTTCTAGATTTGCCGCATTGGAGGACTTGGAAATCACCATCTTCCTTTGAACATTAATAGACAGCAATATGGAATCTTTTGCTCATGTGAGAATGAAAAAATATTGGGAAACACTAGCTGCATAGTTTGTTATTCGCAAATATGCAAGGTTAGAGTGCATTCCATGCCTCATTTTATTTTTTTTTGTATTCTTTTTCCCGGCTCAACTTTTATTAGTTGAGCGTTATATTTTATTAGTTGAGCGCTATATTGTACATGGTTTTGTAAGCAACTGATTATGAATAGTTGGATTTGGAATCAGTCTCTTTCAGCATTCTTAGTGCCTAATTAGAGAAGAGGATGTCCACGAAATTCTGGATTTGTTAGTGACAGAGAGAGGAGATATCCCAATCCCATATGAAATGGGATTTTTATATAGATTAAGGTTGACTTGAAAGAACATTAACTAAAAGAGGCAGGTAGCTCCTTTTTTTGGATAAGATTATCTCTAGGTATATTTTTCTATATAAAGTTATTAAAGAGAAAAAATTGTGGTGCCTTTATGGGATGCATGTGCCTCTCAAAACTGGTTCTCTCTACCACCCAAAAAAATTGTTCCCTATCTTTGTAGAAGCCTAGAGTAAAAATCCAGAGGTGATCCAAGTGTTGTAGGGCCTTCCATCAAAGGCACAGGATTTCCGTTGTGTGAACTACACTGCCAGTTTTAGTAATCGATATTCGACATAGGTATTCAAGCGTTGAAATCTCAAACTAAAGTGTACGCAAAAGAGAACAGGACGAACGCATCAATCATATGAGAAGAATCGGATATGGAAAAATGTTAATGAGATTTTTTTCCGATTCTTTTATTTTGTGTTTTCACTACTTTTGATATTTCCTCTAGTTTCTAGTTTCCTTACCTTGGCATTACAGTTGTAATATTAGAAATTTACCTTCTGATGTGATAATTCATGTGGTTGACAAGCGAAAACACAAAAATCATATTTTTTAAAAGCTTTTTTGCCTTGTTTTAATTTTTCTTTGATCTTTTCGGATGCTCGGACACCTCCTGGGAAAGGTTCAGAGATGTGTTGCACATGCATAGGAACAAACACAACGCTCGAGGAACGCACAACCCCGCCTTAGCACTCAATCATGCGCGGGATGCTGTAGCATTGGTATCGTACAGTGAACACATGGTTGACCGGTGAGTGCACGCCAACTAAGTGGGCTGGCAGCATTGCTACATGTGTGTGACACACATGTGGAACTTACATGTGTGCTTGCACATATGTGAGAATTGTATTTTTTTTTTCACCTGTCCCTGAGGCCGCATGCTAATATATGAGAAAACAGCCACACATGAAACTGCGGATTTTCTGCCCTTCTTTTGATACCGTACTTTGTAAAGTACGATAAGAGATGTGCAATGTTATCGTGCCTTTGGTGAGGTTACATTAAAATAAGTGCAGCTGATGCCACAACCACGTGTATTTCTATGCGGCTCCTACTCCTTCCTTGAGGCCACGTGGAGTATGGTGCGACCACAAGTGCATGCTATTTTGTGCAGCTGCTGCCTCACTATAGAGGCAGTTTTTGGGGAGACTCAGGCCACAAACTGTTATGGTGCCC
This sequence comes from Amborella trichopoda, assembly GCF_000471905.2. Next base: position 963,964 of record NW_006499776.1, read on the forward strand.
CATTATCGTTCTAGAGGGCATAACTTTGCTGTCAAACGCCCCTTTTCAACAAACCATATATGTTTTTGGGGCATCTCGAAAAGCCAGATGCAATAAGCAAGTCGCTTTTATTGATTGTGTCGAGAAAAACGAATCTTGGCCCTAGAATCATATGTTTGGTCCCATTGGATTTTTTGTTGGGCCCCTCGATGCTGGTAGAGCCTACGCAATTTGATTGCATGTCAAGATGGACCATAGACTACGATCACCTACTATTTTTGAAGTGGAATTTCACATCTAGGATGTGAGCACTTCCTTGCTGACAGGGATCAAGGGCCTTACTATCCAGATCTGATGTTGTTGATTACTAGCCCTTGCCCCTATCTGGCTGCGTAAAATTTTTTCTTCAGGTCACTTTGAAGTTAGGACGTTTTTGTTCTTGAAGAGTCGAGGAAGTGCTAGAAACAATGATACATTGGTGTATAGGCAATCGTTTATTCATGTTATTTAATTTATTGTTGTAGACATCCTATTTTTTAAGACTGGCACATTCCATGATTTTTCTAACCTTAGAAAAGCTATAGGACCACGCTATTGCAGTAGACCCCCAAACCATAGACCACCATAGTCCATGGTCCCATCCTATGACTCCACTCTTAGTAATCTTCTAGTTTTTAGTAGTTATCCATTCAACACCTAGCAAATCCCGAGCTTTTAGTAGTAATCCATTCCACCCCTAGCAAATCCCCAGCTTTTAGTAATTATCTATTTTACACTTAACAAATCCCATAGTTTCAATTTTACATCCAATTAAGCCTATAAGAAAAATAAACTATCGCACCACTTAGAGGTGAGAAAATATTTGGGTGGGGGAGAAAATATTTGGGTGGGACATGTATGTTAGAAATGAGAGGAAGGTGGGATGCGTAGGAGAAAATCAGAGAAAGAGAGAGAAACCCATCTGACAAACCCTAGACTTAGGAAAACCCTAACTTTAGGTCACCCTTAGACCAATATAACTATTCAACCAAGCCAAGGCTTGGTCAAGACTTGAAGAGAGAGACAAAGAGGACGCACGACACATACTCAGTCGGTCCTGATACGGGCGAGGCCTCGAAGCCTCAGGTCCCCTGGGCCAACTGGCCCGGCCAGGTATTTTCTTCATCATCTCTTTTATCTTATTTTATTTTATTTTGTTATATTTATTAGTTTATTTTATTTTATTTATCTTTTATGTTTTTTGGATCGATGATGTCTCTGCCACTTATCTAAGAGCATATCTTCTCGTTTCTGAGTAGATCTGGCATCATATCAGAATTTAATTGTCCCTACTATCTCTATCAACATTTAAAAAATCATTTTAATGCCATCGATGGTACAAAGAACGAATACGGGTCAGGTACAGGGGTCATACTATGCTCACCCGATAACGTTGCTGAATACGAAGCCTTGATAGCCGGGCATGAGAATACCAAGTTCAAGGGATTTGGAAGGTGAAGGAAGAAAAGCTCAAACCCTATCAAGAAAAGGTGAAAAATATGATTCCATACTTTAAGAAAATCACCTTTCAGCACGTAACTAAGTAAAATAATCGGTATGCCGGCACCCTTACGACCCTTGCTTCGATGGTTGAAATTCCTCCAGAAATCTCCACATTGTTGTTCTACATCAGGAACAAACATGACCTTTCCCCATTAAGAATTGAAGAAGAAATAGAGCAAGAGAATGAGAATGATGGGGAAGTACCTTTTGTGGTTTCAGATGCGCTAGTCAAAGCAAAACCGTGGTTCCATGATGTTTTGTCCCTGCTAAAAGATGGTTTGTACCCCGAGGAGCCGTCAAAAAGGATAAATAAGCCCTTCGAAGGTTTTCTATGGGATTCTTAGTAAGAGGTGATCTCTTATTCAAAAATTCCTTTCTCGATCAACCAGAAATTGACCAAGTACTAACGGAGTTGCACAATGAAGAAGGTCATTCTGGGGCAGCCACCTTAGCTCAAAAAATCAGGTGCCAAGGCTATTACTAGACCACCATGGTTGAAGACTGCTGGAAGTTTGTTAAGAGGTGTCCTAAATGTCACCTCTATGGAGACCTCATCCATGCACCGTCCGTATCACTCAACTCAACACCGCTTGTATGGCCCTTCGTCATGTGGGGTCTTGATATCATTGGAATGATATCAACAAAAGCCTCAAACGGCCACCGTTTTATATAAACAGCTGCAGAATACCTCACCAAATGGGTAAAGGACACATCATTTGTTAAGATTGAAGGCCAACATGCTGCCCGTTTCATAAAGAACAATATCGTATTTAGATTCGGTATTCCTGAGTCAATCATCATTGACAATGGATCCAATCTCAAAAATGAAAAGGTCACTAAGGTGTGCAAAAAGTTCGGGATAACGCAGAAATTCTTCACACCTTACTACCCTCAAGGAAACGGATAAGCAGAGGCCACAAACAAAGGACTTCTCAGAATAATAGACAGAACAATAGAAGGTGGCTAAGATTGGCACGAAAAGCTGAACGACGCACTATGGGTCTATCGGACAACTGAGAAGACTCCTACTGGCATGACCTCATACTCATTGGTGTATGGGATGGAGGCAATAGTACTCATTGAAGTTGAGATACCGTCTCTCCGAGTGCTTATTCATAAAAATGCAGATGAGGAACAAAAGATCGAGGCACAAATCACTGCCCTCGTTGCTTTGGACGAAAAACGACTACGAGCAACACATAATATCGTTGCTTACCAGTGTAGAACCGAGAGGGGATACCAAAGAAAAGTTGTTCCTCGACAATTCAGAGAACGAGACATGGTACTCAAGAAAATCTTCCACACTCCTGCAAATCCACATCCTTTAGGCAAGTTCAAACCTAATTGGGCGGGCTCATTCGTGGTTACCCGAGTGCATGCAGTCAATTCTTATAAGATAAAAAATCAGGAGGGGTATGAACTCAAAGACCCCATTAATGCAATGTATATCAACAAATACTACCTGTAACGGGCTAAAACACGTGAAGAAAACCTGAAAAGGTATCACAAAGAAAAAAATAAAAATAATAAAAAAATAAAAATAAAAAAACAAAAAAATGGACGTGGTGAAAACCTGAAAAGACATTATGGGTAAAAACAATAAAAAGATCACCAAGAAGGAGCTTTCGATACAAAACACTCAAGTACAAACAAGTACTTACAAGTTCCAATAATACTAGACAAGCAGACCATGAGGGTGAAGACTTCTCCTAAACCCAGCAGGTCCTCAACATAACCAACTCAGAATAATGTGTGAGGGTGACATGAATGGAAAACATAAGTTATTTCAACGAACCCTGGAAAACTTTGAGTCCCTCCAAGATGGAAGCCTGGCAAGAATCCAGAGGACTCTTCATGGATTCGCGAAGCAGAGGATGAAAACTCCAAAGGTAAAAAGATAGCTTCATGATTTTTGAGTTCTCGCAATCCTGCAAGGGAATCCTTTGATCATTTTTTGGTAGAATATGACAAAGAAAACCACCACCAAAGGGGCCACAGGTGGCAAAACTGTAACGCCCATCCCTTTTGAAAATGTTATTTCAATATGATTGTTAAAATCATCCATTTCAAAAGCCTTCTCCTTTTATAAGGGACTTCCTCCATCACTACAAGAGGCTAAACTGTTAGTCAATCTGGCCTCGCTCTCAAAGCTAACTTCCTATGTCTGTTATGAAGGCTTGAAACTAGCCATGCACTCCATGGTTGTATGAGTATAACTACTAACTACCACATATCAGAGATGGGTGAATCTCGCCAATGACAAAATTGGCTAGTCTGGGAGTGTTTTTCTCTCAACTCTATCTCCTGAAGAAAAACTAGGCGAGCTCATCCCCGTATGTGCGTATGATGGTTTGATAGCTGGAGATTCGAGACAAAAACCCTACAACTAAGGGGGGTGAGTTAGTAAGAAATTCAATTTGAGAAGTGTGTGCAAGGAAAGTGTTCTGCTATGCTTCAATGAATCAAATGCACTTTCAAACTCCCATAACAAAGCGAAGGCTGCAAAGGACCTCCCAACAGCCATTTAGTCTGTACTCTCTTTTGAGCTTTGACCATCAACTAAATATTCTTTATAACCAACTGACCTTACCTTAGAGTGTATCGAGCTATATATATATATATATATATATATATATATATATTGGGCGACACGCCTAGTGTCGCCCAACCTGTGTGGGCGACACTACACGTGTCACCCACATCTCTCATATCCCATTTAAATCCCAACTTGTATGAGCAACACTCTTAGTGTTGCCCGGGCGACGCCACTGGTGTCGCCCAAGTTTTTTATGTCAAAACCTCTTTGTTGTTATTCCCAAACTTTCAAAAAAAAAAAAACATTTATGTGGGCGACACCAGCTGTGTCTCCCAAACTTGGGTGACACCACTAGTGCCGACTAGGCGACACGCTCTGTGTCGCCCAAATGTTTTTTTCAAAAATGCCCCCACTTAATTTTGGGGACTTCCAAGGATCAAACATGGTTTGTCATGGTTTTTTATGATCATTTTCAAACATTTTTATTAAATTTTAAAATAAAACGCTCCTCTGTGGCATGAGCCTAAACTGCCAACCAATTTTCCAAAAAATTTAAAATAAAATAAAAACGCTCTGTGGTGGCATGAGCCTAAACTTTCAACCAAATTTCCAAAATTTCAAAAAAAAAAAATAAAAATAAAAAAGAGAGAACACTCCTCGGTGGCATGAGCCTAAACTGCCAACCAAAGTCTGATCTTGGGCACAACCACCTTGTTTCAATGGGAAAACGTCAAACTCGTGCGATGTTAAAGAGCTGAGACAGGAAAAACGTCAAACTCATGTAACGTTAAAGAGTTGAGAGAGGTAACGTCTAGACTAGTATGACCAAAAATGTCGAATGTGTTCAGGGCACAACCACCTTGTTCAATGTGTTCAGGGCACAACCACCTTGTTCAATGTGTTCAGAGCACAACCACCCTATTCAAATGTCTATCCCTATACGACGCTAAAGATTGGGTATATCCAGTTCACCGTCAAACTCTTGTGACATAAAAGAGCCGAGACAGGTAACGTCTAGCCCCGTATGATGTAAAATGTCAGATGTGTTTAGGGCACAACCACTCTATTTAATATTGTTCAGGGCACAACCATCACGTTCAATATGTTCAAGGCACAACCACCTTGTTCAAACGGCTATCCCCATATGACGTAAAAGGGTCGGGTGTGTGGTCCATCGCTGCTATCCCCATATGACGTAAAAGGGTCGGGTGTATGGTCCATCGCTGCATGACATTAAACTACTAAGTGGGCTCTATGGTTGCAAGAGTTAAAACTGCTAACCAACCTTGTTTTTCAAAATATATTTCTTTTTTAAAAATTTTCACTATATGTCTTGTGATTTCAAAAACTTTAATTCCTTTGTTAAAATAGTAGCCCGTCCCTGCTCTGAGTTCTATTTCAAATTTCCCCCTGCTTTCAAAATTTCTAAAATGTCTTGTAAAACGAAGGAGCTTGGACACCCGTATATGATGATCACTGCATTGCTACCCCGTCTCTCTCTTTGGATTTGGCCAGACAAGTCTCTTTCTATAGAAAGCTTTTTCCTACAGAAATCTTTAGGAAACCCTAAGGAGATCAAAGAAAATGTCAGGGTTAAAAATTTCAAACTGCAAAACCCTTGAAGTTAAGTGGCATGGCCCAAAAATGCAACTTGAGTTTCAAGCTTGGGTAACTCATTGACATCTCACGCCGAAAACCCTAGGAGGAAAATGCCCTAAGTGGGTGAGCTCGATGAGCGCAATGACTTAGAGGGATAGTTGGTGTGCCCCCTGACCACGTGACTTCAAGATGAAATTTAAAATGTTTGCTTTATCTTTGACATTCGCCTACCCCCCGAAGGATAGCGAACGCCAGAGTGTCTACTTCTTTGCCACTCACCTGTCCACCGAAGGACAAAGAGTTTCAAAGTGGGGCAACTATAAACACCCTATTTTAAACTTGGCAAATTATATGTTTTTCTAAACCCTTAAGACCACACTTAACCTAGTAAACCTAAATCCATAGTTCACATAGCCTACCTTGTGATCCGGAACCAGTTTGCCTACCCGTAACCCTGCAGAAACCCTGTTTTGACACAGATTTCTGTAAATGCCTTGTTTTACCAAACAAATCATTGAAAATAGTAAAAACCCTTTTTTATCCAAATTTTCTCTGAGCGCTTCACAAGAAGCTGAGAAGACACCTAAATTGAAAAAAAAATCATTTTCGAGAATTTTTGGTTTGGGCGACACGGGTCGTGCCGCTCAAGCGACACACCCCGTGCCACCCAGGCGACACCACCCATGCCGCCCAGATACGTGACTGTCAAAAGTTGACTTTTTGAACGAGGATTTGCTTGTTACGCATGCTTATCCTTCCCAACGAGTTTGGAGCCCTATAAGACCTCTTTTCATGATCATTTAAGGGAAGGAGACGATCGAGACTTCAGAGAGAAAAAACCCTACAGGTAGAGATTGAAACCAGAGAGAGAATGAGAAAAACCCTAGAGAAAACCCTGGCTTCTTGAGACTCTAACCCAAAAGCAAAAGAAAACCTAGACCTAGGGCACAACCACCTTAGATCTACCCTTAGGGCACAACCACCCTACTACAACCAGAGACTTGTTGATCAACATCTGGACTAGAAGGGCAAGAGGAACCGGTTCTGATACGGGCGAGCACTCATGGGCTCGGAAGTACCGGGCCTGGTCCGATACTCATTCTCCGTTCATTTCGTTTTTTATTTTACTGCATTTATTTTTTTAATCTGATTTTAATTTTTTTGATTGAAACACCATATTTTAAATGCTTTTGATCAAGCAGGCTCCGCCATAGATCTGAGAACAGATCTGACCTCATATCTAAATTCGATTGTTCCCACTTTCTCTACCACTTGTTTTCCATTTCATTCTTACCAGTTTAAAGTATCAGATCAGAGGATATTTTTCAACACTTGTATCCCTGATTTAAATGAGGAGAGAGAAGTTTGCGACGTAGGCCCGCAGGTACGAAAATGCCTACAGACCACAGAAGTAGTAGGTCAATAAATCATGATTCATAAGTGAAATTTTTTACAGTTCCAAAATTGCCCAAAAATGATAAAAAATGTGGTTAAGGGTCTCCAAAGAACACCTGCCAAGTTTCATCATGATCCGACGACATTAACGCAGTGTAGATACAAAACCAGTTTTGGAAAATCGGCCTCTAGCGCCCTAGAAATGGACGTTATAACTACTGCCCTATTTTCGGAGTGTCAAATGACCATAGGACCACTTTTATTGGATATGAAATGTTCGAAAACCCTCAAGGACTATGTTTCAGCTTGATCAAACGTTTCTAAGAAAAGTTATGGCTAAATTAACGGGTAGGTCATACGCTATTACGGTGTACCCTCAGTGAAACAGTTTCCATTAATGGAAACTCAGTTTGTGTTGTTGGGCTCAAATTTGGACACTTGTATCTCCTTCATCCTAGGTCGAAATGACCCAAATTTGGGGAGCATGTTCGTCTCGTCGACCCAATCGATTTGATATGTGGCAGACCCCATGATGTCGCCTGACCTGAGTTAAAACTTGGAGAGAAGATTGCGATTCGAACAAGGTTAAAGAATTTTCAGCAAGCACACGCCTTGATCGTGCAGCCACATCATGACGCTTGCATGTCAGATCGACCTGCAATCAGTCCCGTTGTGACCACAACATCAAGGGCTTCACACGACCCAAATCTTTCACGTGATGGACAGTCAGATTTACTGCACGACAAGGGTAAAGTTGATGCACTTTCTGACCATCGAAAACCAAATTATGGCCAAAATTCCTAATTTGGAAAACAGTTGTTAGAGCACCAAATCGGGCCACATTCGTTGTCAAATGATCATGATGGCATGCTTGTTGAAATGTAGAGAAGAAATAATGGAAAAACAACGAGAAATGGGTGTGATCATGAATCAATGACCGCACGTTTCTTATGATTTTCACACCTCGAGATCGTGGCGCAATAGCCCAATCCATGGCTCGAAATGGATATCAAAACGACCGTCGCCCCAAGCTGATAAAAAAATTAATAATCTTTTGGCCGGATAGAGGCCAGAAAGTTCCTAAACAAGCCACGAAAGATCGCAAGAGTTACATGGCCATGGTAGGGACTGAATTGGAATTTTTAAAATTGTAGGTGAGGGGCAAAATCATCATTTTTCCCCTATTTTCGTATTTTTAATTAATTCATTTCACGTTATTTTTAGTCAATTAGGCCAAAAATTAGGCATCCACCCATGTTTCGATTGAAATTCTATAAATACACGTGATTACTACATGTAAAGGACCTCTTTTGACACCCCATGATCAATTGAAAAAAATTTGGCTTACCTTTTGGGTCATGTTTTGCTTTCCTTGGAGAGAGAAAGATAGGAGAGAGAAACTTTGGCTGGTACCCCCTGCTTCATTAAGGTAATCTTCTCTCTCCTCTTCTTCTTTCTTTTATCTCTCTTCTTCTTTCATTTCTCTCTCTTCTTGTCACACCCCAAGAATTTACAATACTATTATTCCTGAGATGTGACGGACAAAACATATATACATCTATTGATAGGATAAATTTACAGTGGCGAGGTCTTACAAAGTAAATAAAAAAAGCTAGCACAACAACAGTATCTTCCAAGGTTGATCTTGACTAGCACTCAAAATGAATCCGCAGTTATCCTGAAAAATGTTTACCATAGTTTGATGAGTTTGGCTACTCAGTAAGTGATCATCATAATCCCAAAAATAATCATGTTTGAAAGATATCAATATTTTCCAAAATCAGATCTATTAACAGAAATGCATCAACAGTTTCACTTTCAATAAATGCATAATTAAGTATAATCCGAGTAATTGAAATGCTTATAACACTTTTAACGGCAGTACATAATTCAAAGGATTTCATAAAATACCCTACTGGCGTCCAAAGTAGGTCACCTATATACCCCATCAGCGTCCTGATGGGTCCACTTAATCCCTATCGGCGTCCCAGATAGGTCCACTTAATCCCTTCAGGTCCACTTATACCACACCGGCGTACCGGATGAGTCCACTTAATCCCTACCGGCGTCCCAGATAGATCCACTTATACCTCACCGGCAAACCGGATGAGTCCACTTGCATACTTAAATTATTTCTAAATCTCTTTAAACATTCGAAAGCAGGAATATCATGTACTCAACATATCACTGAAATCATTAATATGAATTTCACTTAAACCATTAATAACAGTCACTCTCTATAACATTTCAAAAATAACCAATCAAATATTTTGG
>NW_006499776.1:978112-989670 GCF_000471905.2 Amborella trichopoda
GTGCCTAAAATTCATGATAATAAGCAGAAATAATTATTTCATTTTATTTTTAAAAAGGGTGGATTATTTTTCGAGACAATGAGGTCACTTACACATAAAACTGATAAAATAAAGATCCTAGACGGAAATATCACTATTTATTAAAAATAGACTCATTTTCGGGAAGACTATGTCACTTACCCACAAATATTTGAGAGGGAACTTCGATAAAATTCGGCTAGAGAGAGAGAGATCTCAAAATTTTCTAAGGTAGGAGTGCTCACCTCCCCTAATTAAATTCTTAGAATGTATTATTATAATATTTTATTACACTCTACCTCATACCTGAGGTGTCGCGTTAAGCGTCTGCTTTTAACATACGAAAACCACGTCCGCTAAAGGACGTGGCGAGCAGCAGGCAGCAAGAAGCAAAAGCAACAGGCAAAGGCAAAAGCAAAAGTTTAAACCAAAGTAAAAACTTTTGAAAATAGTGATGGTCCTCAAGGACCATCATACTCAAACAGACCATCACCTATTTAAAAGCATCTTTTCTCCTTTTTTTTTTTTTTTTTTTGAAAGTTTAGGATTGTTACACTTCTTACCTTTCTCTCTCCTCTTCTTTCCCTGTCTTTCTCTCTTCTTTCCCCCTCTTCTCTTTGCTCTCATGGGCAGTAGATTGAGCTGCCCCCCATGTCCTTCTCCTCCTTTTCTTTCCCCCTCTTCTCTCTAGTCTCATGGGCGGCAGATTGAGCCGCCACCCATGTCCTTCTTCCCCATTTTCTTCTCACTTCTTCTCTTTGCTCTCATGGGCGACAGACTTAGCCACCGCCCATGTTCTTCTTCTCTCTCTTCTTCCTTCTTCTTCTTTGTCTCTCCCTCTCCTCTGTGAGGTGGCAGCATGGGCCCTACCCTACTAGCGAGCCTTGTTGCTGCCTCTTCTTTCTTCTTCTCTGTCTCTATCCCTCCTCTGTGAGGTGGCAATGTGGGCCTTACCCTACTGGCAAGCCTCGTTGCTGCCTCTACTTTCCTCTTCTCTGTCTCTCTCTCCTCTGTGAGGTGATAGCGGGGGCCCTACCCTACTGGCGGGCCTCGTTGCTGCCTTTTCTCTTTCTTCTTTGCTCTCTCTCTACTTTCTCTCTCCTCTCTTATGGATGGCAGCATAAGTCACCGTCTATGTCATCTTTTCTATCTTTGTCTTTTATCCTCTCTCCTCCCTCATGGCCAGTAGTATCAGCCGCCGCCTGTGATCTCTCTCTCATTCCCTCGGGACGACATGGTCAACCCACCGTCCCAAATCCTTCTCTATCTCTTCCTCTAGGACGGCAGGGTCAACCCACCATCCCAAACTCTTTCCTCTCCCTCTCATCTCACTCTAGGACGATAGACAGTGCTGCCGTCCCAAAGTTTCTCTATTCAAATCTCTCTTCTCCCTAGGACAGTAGGGTCAACCTGTCGTGCCCAACTTTTCTTGTATATCTATTCTTCTCTCTCTTCCCCCTGGGACAACAGGGTGAACCCGTCGTGCCCAACCTTCCTTTTCTCTCTTTTCTTCTCTCTCTTCCCCCTGCGATGGTAGGGAATCGCAGTGCCCAACTTGCCTCCTATTCTCTCTCTTCTCTCTCTCTTCTCATCTTTTCTCTTCTCTTTCTTCGCTTCTTCTCTCTTCCTTCCCTCTTTTTATTCTCCTCTCTCTTCCTCTCTCTCTTATTTCACTCTTGTCTCTTCTCCCTTTTGGAAGGTCTAACAAAAGCCAAGCTAGCCTTCACCCCTCTCTCTTTCTCCTCTTTCTATCTTCTCTTTCATTCTTCTCTCTTCTTTCTCTGTGAGGGACTAGGTGAAGAGCAGACTAGCCCTCACTTTTTTTCTTCTCTTTTTCTCTGAAGAGCTAAGTGAAAGCCAGACTAGCCTTCGTCCCTATTTTCTCTCGTTTTCCAAAAAATACAGTTTATCTCTGAAGAGCTAGGTGAAAGCCAGACTAGCCATCGTCTCTCTTCTTTGTATTTTCTCTTCTCTCTCTCTGAATGACTAGGTGAAAGCCAAACCATCCTTCGTCTCTTTTTCTCTGTCTATCATCTTCTCCTTCTTTCTCTTCTCTTTGAAAGTCTCTTCTCCCTAACGTCTTTTCTCCTTCTAACCCCTTTTCTCTTTCTTTCTTTAGAATACACACTAAGAGTCCCTCGTCAAGGAGACGTCGTGAGGCTGTCGAATTGACACGGATTCTATTAAGTTATTTTTCCATTTTCTTTTTTTAGTACACACACAATGTGTGCTCACCCCATGACAAGGTGAAGTCATCTGACCCACTTGTATGCGTCTCTAATATGTGCGTATGATTGCAGGGAGGAAGAAATAGGTCGAGGGAGGCGATTCCGAACCAGCTTTAGGCTAGGGGGCATTTCTCGTAATCTAAGAGGGCACCCACGTAAGCAGCTCGTGTGTATCACGGACCCACATGAGGTAAGTCCTACCTCTTGACCAAATTCCTCTCTCACAGATTGGTATTCTTGCCCGCTTCTCCTTTACGCGGTTCTCGAGAGAGCGTTCTCTGGTCCCGAACTCGATGCGAACTCGAAGCTACACCACCAGGTCATCCTGACCCGTAGGGCGAGATCGAGACACCTAACCAATAGGATAACTCAATTCCTATCCTTCAAGGTTTTTGAGTTTGTAAGCATTACCTAGATGAATATGGATCACGACATATGGTCCTTCCCAATTAGGCTTGAATTTTCATAATGGATGAGGATTCACTATCAAATGAAATTTTTTCTTTAAGACTAGAACCCCAATTCTAAATTCTCTTAGTATCACCATCTTTTGTTATGCTCGCTTGATTTGTGATAGTGGAAGTTCAATTTCTCAACGGCTCGGAGTCATTGCTCATACAGGTTTTCGAGAGTGGCTCGTGGAGCTTCAGCCAATTGCTTGTAATCTGATTCCTTTTGAGCAAGTGTCTTAAGAGAGGGTATCTCCACTTCAACTGGAAGTACTGTCTCCATGTCATAAACCAGTGAGTAGGGAGTCATCCCTAAGGCTGCTATCTCATTGGTTCTATAGGCTGAGAGTGAAACTTGTAGCTTTTCATTCCAATCCTTGCCGTCCACTACAGTTCAATCGATGATTTTCAAGAGAGTCTTATTATTTGCTTCTGCGACCATTTCCTTGGGGATAATATGGTGCTTCTCTTTGCTCAATCTCGAATCTTTTGCACATCTTTGTTACTTTTTCATTCCTGAAATTGGTCTCATTGTCAGTGACAATCATTTCAAGGACTCCAAATCTAGGGATGATATTGTTTGTGATGGATCGGGCCACGTGTTGTCCTTCTATCTTTGTGAATGACGTGGTTTCAACCCATTTCGTGAAATATTAGTAGCAGTGAGGATAAACTTGTGTCTATTAGAAGCTCTTAAAATTACCATGCCAATAATGTTTCGAGCCCATGTAAAGAATGACCAAATTGGAGGTGTTGAATTGAGTGGCATGGATGGAGCGTGTATGAGGTCTCCATAAACTTGGTATTTAGGACATCTCTTCACTTATTTCCAACAATCTTTGGCCATGGTAGTCCAATAGTATCCTTGTCTTTTGACTTTTTGAGCTAGATGTGCTGCCCCTATGTGTCCTCCTTTATCATGTAGTTCTTTGAGCACAGAGTCAACCTCAGGTTGGTCAATACATTTCAAAAGGATTCCTTCAAAAGACTTTGTGTAAAGTCTGTTGTTGTTGATCAAGAAGTTGATTGAGAATCTTCTTAGGGCATTTTCATCTCTCTTTGAGATTCCTTCGGGATAAGTTCTATCTTTTAGGAGGATTTATACATTATGATACCAGGGTCTGCCTTTGAAAATCTGGATGAATTCGAGAGTGAATGTTTCTTTTTCCCTTTCTAGTTCTTGATCATCTTCTTCTGGCTCTATCTTGGGAGGATAAGGATCACTTTTATGTCTGATATAGAATGGTTGAATGCTCATTTGGGGAGGAATGTCCACCATTAATGCGAGAATGGATAAGGTATCGGTGAACCAGTTGTTTTCTATAATCACATGTTGAAAAGTTATTCTTTGAAGCCATTTGACAGCTTCTTAATTGACTACTGGTAGGGTTGGAGAGTTTTGTCCCTAACCTTCCACTCCCCATTGGTTTGATTTATTACAAGAAGAGAATCATCGATGAGCCGTAATTGTTCAATTTGGAGTTCACAGGCATTCTCAAGACCATCTATTAGGGCTTCATATTCTGCAATATTATTAGTGCAGGAAAAATTGAGCCTTATAGCTATTGGAACCATTATTATCTCTAGAGAGCATAGGATGACTACGACACCAGTGTAATATTCATTCCTAGCCTTGTTAAAGTATGGCTCCCAAGTAAGATCCTAGATGATAAAGAGGTCCTCATCAAGGAGATCTGTTTTGATGGGCATGCAATCAGGTAAGGCATGCTCGGGTAAGTGATTGGCAATTGTTTGCCCTTTGACTAATTTTTTAGTGACATATTCAATGTCAAATTCACTTAAGAGCATCCTCCACTTCGCTAGTCCCCCATTAAGAACATGTCTTTCTTGTAGGTACTTGAGTGGATCCATCTTGGATATTAGCTTGATAGTATGAGATAAGACATAATGTCGCAGCTTTTGAGCTGCCCACACTAAGGTTAAACAATGTTTTTCCATATCAAAGTAACATGTTTCATAATCAACCATTGTCCTACTGATGTTAAAGATGGTCTTCCCTATTCCTTGATTGTTGTACTGCCCTAGTATCACCCCCATTGTCTTGTCTGTAACAGCAAGGTAAAGGAACATGGTTTTATTGGGATTAGGTGAATTCAAGATCAGTGGGGTAGACAGGTACTCCCTTATGCGGTCAAAGGCTTATTGACATGCCTCTTCCCAGATAAATGGGGTGTCCTTCCTTAGCAGGCGATTGAACATACCACATTTCTCAGCTAATTGGGAGATGAATCTCAAAACAACTTGGATCCTACCTTGCAACCCATGTATTTCTCGTATTTTTTAGATGTAGCATTTCTGAGATAGCCCAAATTTTCATTGAGTCTACTTATATACCTCTTTGACTCAGAATGAAGCCAAGAAGCTTGTCAGACTCGACACTGAAGGCATACTTCTGAGGATTCACCTTTAGCTGGTGCTCTTGGAGTCGGTCAAATAGTATTTTTAAATTGGCAAGGTGGGCATCCCTAGTTTTGGATTTGACTAAAATGTCATCCACATAGTCTTCCATGATGTCTTACATTAAGTCATGGAATATAGCAATCATGGCTAGGTTGCCACTTCAATTTTTGGACTGAAAGGCATGACTCTATAGCAGTATGTTTCCCATTGCGTGATGAAGGAAGTCTTCTCTTGCTATGAGGATATGATTTTAACCAAAGAAACCGTCTACGAAGGATAGCAGTTGGTCTTCAGCAGTGCTGTCAACTAGGGCATGTACATTTGGAAGAAGAAAGTCATCCTTTAGGACAGGCTTTGTTTAAATCCCTGTAGTCGACACACTTTCTTATTCTTTTATCTTCCTTAGGTACTACCATATTATTGGCTAATCAATCTAGATAGTCCACAGCTAACATGAAATTGGCCTTCAAAAGCTTATCAATCTCTTCTTTTATCTTCAGCTCCAAATGAGGCTTTTGTAAGCACAGTTTTTGTTTTACGGCTTTTGCCCTTTTATGGAATAAAGATGGTATTATACCAATTCAAGATTTAGGCCGGGCATGTCATCATAAGACCAAGCAAAGACATCTATGTATTCGTTTACGAGGTTGATCATCTTACCTTGTGCTTCCGGTGATAGAGAGATTCCTATTTTTGTAATTTTTGGATTTCCATTAGTTTCTAAGTTGATGTCTAAGGTTTCCTCAACAATAGGAATAATACTACCGTCAAATCTTGTCTTAGATTTTGAGCTGCCATTTCTTTTAGGTCTCATCTGCCTTTCTTTTTATTATGACCTCAATTTTGATCCATTTTCTGTAAATTTTGAGGCATTTTGAAGCTACTTATTTTGTCCATAAGATCATGAAATTCATTAATATGATTGAATTTGATTTTTAGGTTGATTTCACAAGATACATATTAATACATTTTTGTGTTTTTTGAATAATTAATATTAAATTTATTTGATGTATGAATTTTGACAAATATATGTTCTTGAGACACACAATATAATAATGCTTTCTTTTGTTTTTCTTGTAATTATATTAAATTCTTTTTCATGAATTTATAATTATCATAAGAAAATAAGTTTTATTTTTCAAATTTATTGTCAAATTTTTTAAGGCAATAAAATGTATGTTGCTGATACCTAATTATTATTTTTTTAATACATAAAATGTATGTATGTTTTCAATTCATAATTTACAATTAAATTATTTTTCTTAATAAAATTAGGGATTTTCACCAATATATGTTCTTCTTTCTTTTAATGATATGAATAAATGGTTAACAAACATCTAGACAGGAAAACATCATATCAATATTAATCTATTTTTACAAAATAATGACAGTACATAAGGAACCACTACTAATTTCTTTTATAAACTAAAAAAACACTATTTTTAGAGATTTAAAGTGATTTTTGTAAAAAACATTTGGTACAAATATTACCGATTTGGCTGATTCTCTGATCCGATCCACTAATCCAACATAGGTATGAGTGCGATAGATCCGATCCGTTCTTTACCCTTGGGTTGGACTTATGACAATGTGGACTCCTCCATTTAATTGGTGATTAAACCATTTAAACGATCCATGGTCAATGTGGGGCTTCAATGTTTTTGGAGCAAGAAGATTTACGCTCTTGAGGAAGTAGACTTTGCATTTACTCTCTCACGGTTAAAACTTAAAAGGAAAAGTTTATATAAGGTTGCAACCTTTTAAAATGTAGGATTACATATGCACCTAAAAAATCTATCGAAAAGGTTGTTTTAATGTTGAAAAACCTTCTATTTGATCATCACGACATCGAGACGTATAAATATAAAAAAAAGAAAGTTTTTAAATATCAGAAATGGTACGTCTTGCAACACATTATCTAGACCGTCCATTTTCAACATTTTCATATGTTTATGGATCTCCTTGATTTTAACCATTTTTTGAATTTAAAATTTTTTAATTACATATGAAAATAGATTTTAAGATAATCCTAAAAAAATTTTATAACAGAATTATATGTTATGATAAAATTTAAAGGTGCGCCTTAATTGGATTGTTTAAAGTTGCAATCTTATAGAAACCGCACCTAAACTTAAAACTCATATTAGCAGTAGTTTTTGGGCCCCATGTTTTGAGGTAGCCTACAAGACCTAATCAATAACATCTCACGAAAAAATGCAAGGGTTTGTATATTATAAAACTATTTAACATTGGTTGAAGCAAGTTAGAATCATCAATAGCTGTCAATGTTTGACGGCTGGCTTGAATGTAACAAATAGTTAAAAAAAATTATTCTAAATTTCTATCCTATCAATGGAACAAGGGCGCAGTTGGCATGCAGATGCATCCGCAGGTGTGGAGGTCAAGTATACCTTCAAATTTATCATGGTATATAATTTTGATGTAAAATGTTCTTAGGATTATCGCAAAATCTATTTTTATATCTAATTATTAAATTTTAAATTTAAAAAATGGTTAAAATCAAGTAGATCTATAAACATAGAAAAATCTTAAAAATAGACGATGTAGATAATATGTTGTAAAATACACTATTTTTGAGATTGAAAATCTCTTTATTTTTCATAGTCATACATCTCAATGTCCAGATGATCAAAGGGTTTTTTCAACATTAAAACTACCCTTTCTGATGGATTTTTGAGGGGCATCCGTAGTTCCACATTATACGGTTGCATATTTATATAAACTTTTTCCATGTAACAAATACAATACCCAATTACATAGCGGTCAAGATTTTTATTGTATACTTTTACAAAACATAAATAATATGGGCCTCAAAAAATTGACGTCCTAAGATTGAACAACAACTAGCCAATATTTGGAGAGCAACATCTAGTTTATCAAGAACTTAAATTTTTTTTTTTTTCTTGAAAAAAAATCAGATGGTAATACATCGATGGATCCCAAAATAATATCCCAAATTATTATTTTGCCTGAGGGAGTTCTTTTGTTCTACTTTAGAGTATGACAATTTAAAAAAGAAAAATTATAGAATCCCCTTCGCTAGAACAATCTCCTCAAAATACCCCTCCTTGAAAAGAGGCCTAAGATCTAAAAATTGAATATCAACCACCTGTTGGTTTACAAATTTAGATTGCTTAAAAACTTCACTTAAAACCTGAAAGTTTCTAAATGACAATTCAATAAACAATGGAGGAAAACAGGACTCTTTCAAAACCTCCCTTGACCTTCTTTCCCCTTGATGCACTGGTTCTTTCAACTTTTCAATCAATCAAACTACCCCCAGAATAAAAAAAAACTTTTGAATCATTCAATCTCACTTCAAAGAAAGCGCGTGGCCTCTGTATTCTCATATCTATCTCTTCCCAACTCCAACTCTTCCATCTTTAGTCAGCAGCAAAGAACAGAGAGATGAATCCCTCACTTGTGACCCTCCTCTTATTTCTCTCACTGAAATTTCTTGCTCGGGCTGCCATGGCTGCCATTCCAACAGGTAACGTCTGTTTAGGCACCACAAATTACACAAGTAACAGCCAGTATGAGCAAAACTTAAACCAACTCCTACAATCCCTTCAAGCCAACGTCCCTGTTTCTGGAGGCTTCAACTCCACCACCTTGGGCACGAGCCCCGACCAAGTATTTGGTCTGGGCCTGTGCAGGGGCGATGTGAAGACAACAGAGTGTACAAAGTGCATCAGCAATTCAACCTCTGAAATCCTGCGACTATGCCCCGGCAGTAAAGAGGCAATCGCGTGGTACGATACCTGTATCGTCCGTTACTCTGATTCCAACTTCTTTGGTACTGTTGATGGATATCGTGGCGGGCTGCTCAACACACAGAATGTCTCTGATGTTACCTCTTTTCGGGAGGCTTTGGGTACGCTTATGCGTGACCTGTCGTCCACGGCGCCTTATAATCCATTAATGTATGCCTCTGGTCAGGCTGTGTATGCGGATTTTTTTACCTTCTATGGGCTGGTGCAGTGTACTAGGGACCTCGATGCCCCGCAATGCGAGGTCTGCCTTGAGAACTTGATTCAAAAGATTCCAAGTTGTTGCAGTGATAAATTGGGAGGACAGATTATCAGCGGCAGTTGTTTTTTGCGATTTGAGGACTCGCGCTTCTTTACACCCTCCACAACAACGGCACAACCACCTTCGCCTCCCTCCTCAAGTTAGCAAATGTTTTCCCTCCTTGTGTTTCAGTATAAGTTCCTTTTGAATCTACTGTTACCAAATTAAAGATCTTTTTTAACATTATATTAAAAGGCGAGTATGTGATGGAGACGGTGTTCTGAAAACCTGGCCGGGTTGAACTAGAACTGGCCAAGTTACTCGAAACCGGCCACAGGCTTACGCCTGTTGGGGTCGTCAACGGGCTAGACCACCCTAACTTAGAAGACAAACTCAAAAGGAAATTATAAATTTTTTAAAAAATATAAAAAAAAAATATTTGTCATAAGTTTTTTAATATTTTCAGGTGTTTCGGACAAAATTGGGAAGTATTTCGGCCATAAATATTTATTTATACATTTTCCATCTTTTCTGATTTTTTTTTTTTAAATATCCTTTAGGCAAAAATATTTTTTTTCAAAATCCATTTTTTATTTTTTATTTTTTATTAATCTCATTTGAATGGATTTTATTTAATGATAGTTTAAACATATGTTTCCTAATTTTTTGAGATTTTTTTAATATTTTTTTTAGTTCTTGTGATTCCAGTTGGGACTTGCCGGTGAAGGCGGGTTACCCTGACCAGTTTTGGCTTACTCCACCTAGCCAATGGCTGGGCTCCGAGGCCCGTTCATGAAATTGAACACTGGATGGAGAAATTTAAGCAATCAGTGCCATTCATCCGAGGGATGGAAAGAAAAGCATTGCATACATGAGACATGAGTTTGTTGAGGGAAGTGATGCTAAGGGCAAAACAGACCAACCAGTTTCAACCCCAACTTTGTAAGCGCAGGTCTGCCCTCCGGAGTGGATGGTCTGGCTCCACCCGACCAGAACCGGCGGGGCCTAATGGGTAAAAAGAAATATAAGAAACAACTTTTTCAAATATATTTGATTGATGTTTTATTTATTTATTTTTTTGTAATTCAACTGCTTTAAAAGTATTTTAAAAAATAGGTTTAGTTTTTGGGTTATCAAAAGTAGATTAAAGCAGCTTCAATGTTTTTTTTGGCTCTTTCCCAACCTGAAAATCGTTATTTATTGGCAAATTATAGGCCTTCATATGGCCCTACTTCAAGATACATGTAGTTTATTAAGGGAAAAGTATATATAGAACCTAGGCTCTAAATAATCAAATTAGAGGCTACCTCAAAATTTTCATCGGAAGAGGTTGTTCTGATGCTTAAATATTCTCAAATTGATCATCTCGACATCAATATGCATGAATTTGATAAAAAAATGGATTTCAAGTTTTGGAAATAGTGCATATTGTAACACATTTTTCGAATGTCAATTTTTAAGTTATTCAAGTTTTAATAGATCTGTTTAATCTACACTATTTTTAAAGTTTTAAATTTTTGAATTAAAATTTGAAAATACATGTTAAGGCTAATCAAGGATTTCAAGTATTGAAACCCCAACTATTTGAGGGTGGGCTCTAATTTAATTATTTAGAGCCTCGACTCTATAGAAACCACACCTTTTTATTAATGCCATTTTTATGATGGTTTATTTTATATTTAAAAATAGAAAAAATTAAAATTTTAGGGTTTTCACAAAAAACAAAACTTCTACTTTTTCGTTTCAAATTGTTGCAATAGTTTGTTTCCAGTACTTATGTAAATGGTTATTTTCTTCTACGTTATTTTTTTTACATTTTTGCTTCATTACCCCATCAAGGGGACCAATGATAAAATTGGAAGAAGAAAATTTGTATTTCATATAATGGATGGCTTCTTTCATTGATGATGGCTTCTTTCATTGTTAATAAGCCTTCACTTATTTCTTGTTGAGTTGTTTTTTCTTTTAACAATTTTTTAATTTTCTCACTTATTTGTCTTTATTTTTTGATTTTTCTTAATTTTCTTATTTCTGTATGTTATCTTATATTGGACAATTTTAATTTTAATTTTTTTTCTAACAATCATACCGATGAACTGGTTCCTATAGGCCGTTGCAACCAAACCAATACCCTCACTGGTTGGGCCAACAGTGTCTTAAGATCAAACAAAATTGTTTCTTGAGAAAACAAGGAAAAAGTAAATAGATGAAAAGACCATTTACTGTTATACAAGAAACACACAATCACTCTTCCTTCGATTTCAAATTATGTGGTTATAAAAGTATCACTCAAAAGACTCAATGTTAAAAAAAAAAAAGATTTCTTAAACTTCATGACTAGCCCATGTCATCCAACTTGACATCAAATGTGTAGGAGCAATTGTGACCTCTTTGTAATAAAAATAAACAA
>NW_006499776.1:992302-1005047 GCF_000471905.2 Amborella trichopoda
CCTGAAAATTTTAAATAAGTCCAAAAGTAAACTTCAATGTACTCCCTATCATATAAAAAAGATACAAAGGAATCGGAAAAGAGGAGGAGAGGTATGTGAAACAGAGCTAAGGAAGTAGGGGTCCTTAGATTAATACCTTCTCATCTCTTTTCTTTCTTTCTTTTTTATTTTTTTTTGTTTTTTTTTGTTTTTTGGATCTTTAATGAGATTTCATTGAGAAAATAAAGTGGTTTACAAAGATAAAAGATGAAAGAGAAATGAAGAGGATAGAAAGAAGTAAAGACATGGGTGTAGAAAAATTGAAAACACGATAACAGGGTACTTCCCCAACAAAAACAAAGGAACCACTCAAGGTGGTTTGTGTACCTGTTTCCCCCTTGGCATGTTTGTCAGCTTCCTCACTACGCTCACTATGGACAAGAGAAACTATGGACAAGAGAAGATCTCATCCATAAAACTACTCCATGCTACAGCGTTCCGGGGACTTGCACCAATTTATCACATTCTCTATGTCTCCTTTGACAAAAAGTTTAATATAGCTCTAGTAACGCAAAATTTTAAGGTCCACAGTTTGCCTCATTGATACCAATGTGGTCCATGCATCCTTGATAGGTCCAGATAGTAGTCCCAATAGAGTATCTCAATATAACTCCAGAACCGGCTATATGTTCCTCATCTCTAATGCTGCCATCAAAGTTAAGCTTTACTCATGATTCTAAAGCTGGTTGCCATTGTTGTGATCTTACTATTCTGTGCTTCAAAATCAATTTCACTACTTTTTTTAACCACGTTTAGTTATGTTTTGTCTAATTTTACTCTAAACATATTTTGCCTATTTATTGAGATTTTTTTTTCTGTTAAGACTTTTTGATGCTACAGTACTAGACCCAACTCTGGCCGAGTACTTGGCCGGAGTTATTCATTAGAACATGAGGACCCAATACCATTGTGACTTGGTGAGAACCCAGTCCCATAGCTTTCTCACGAAAGAGAAATGCATAAATATATGATCATTAGTCTCCCCATGGTTTTTACATCGCATCGAACAAATGCCCGTCATATAGTTATTATAAATGTGTTTCATTATATTACTATAAGATAATTATATATACAATTCATCCGAGTAACCCGCATTGGGCCAGGGTTGGTTCTATGGCCCAATCCCAGATTAGAAACACTGGAATTTATTAAATTAGATAAAAATGAGATGCATTAAATTCTACAAAAATGAAGCAAGAGGAAAGAACAAAGCTAAATCCTCCAATATACCCTTTTTTAATTAGAGTGATGCATGTCAATTTCAATTAGTTTTCAAGTTTCTAACATGAGCTTATTTTATTTGCTTGTTTTTCTAATTGTAAAAAGTATGGTAGATATCTTACGTAATTTTTCCCTTACAGAGGTAGGAGATAATGGAGGAATATCCACGGCTTTGATTGTTACCATTTCAGTTGTCGTTGTATGCGGAGCCATGGCGATTGCTATATGCATGTATTGTTTCTTGTGTAGGACTGGCAAGGGAAAAGGTAGAAATCCGTCACCCTTTCAAGCAATGTGGTAGTTTTGGCCATGGAACTTTTGAACGTGATCTTAGTTTCAATCCATTTCACCTCCTCATTGTTGTTGTAGGTTCTGTAGGAAGGAAGAAAAGTCACATGTCCTTGTTATTTAAATCGAGGAAGAGCTTAAATACAAAGAATGGACACGAAGAAGAAGGATGTACAATAGTGCAGGGAGAAGAAAAGTTTTCACTGCTTTTTTATTTAGATACTATTATCCATGCCACAAGCAATTTTTGTGATGAAAATAAACTTGGAGAAGGGGGTTTTGGTCCTGTCTACAAGGTAATGCAGAATCATAGAAGTTATCAAATTTAATAACTTTACTACATGTTCATTAGTGTAAATAATTATAGCAAGTTTTACAGGGGAAGTTATACGATGGGCGAGAAATTGCAGTAAAAAGACTGTGTAGGAGCTCCAGCCAAGGTGTGGAGGAGTTCAAGAATGAAGTCATTTTGATCGCTAAGCTTCAGCACAGGAATCTTGTGAGGCTTCTCGGATGTTGCTTAGAGAAGGGAGAAAATTTGCTAGTGTATGAATACATGCCCAACAAGAGCCTGGACACATTCCTATTTGGTTTGGACTCCCCATCAACTTTTCCTGCTCCATTATTGCTATCTAAATACGTTTGTTTTGAGTATTTGCTAACCTTTATGCTGTCATGGAAATCATGAGTAGATTTGGAAAGATGCAAACTACTAGATTGGGCGAAACGCTTCAACATCATTGTAGGCATCGCAAGGGGGCTTCTTTATCTCCACGAAGATTCTAGACTAAGAATTATTCATCGGGATCTTAAAGCCAGCAACATATTGTTGGATAGTGATTTAAATCCTAAAATTTCGGACTTTGGAACTGCAAGGCTTTTTGAAGGTGATGAGACTCAGGTCAATACAAGCAAAGTCATTGGCACATAGTAAGTTTGGCCTCCCATGTTAATCAAGGCTTCATTTACCTAATTGATTTACAAATATATTAGGAGAATGAAAGTTTCTTTCTTAGGTACATAGAATAGTTTTCAAATTTTATAAAGCGCGAGGAATGAACAAATATTTGTGATAAGTAAAATTTTCATTGAGGTCCACATTTTGAATCGGTTGGTTCAGAAGCCTAAAATTTCCACGAACAGAACAACATCGAACTTTTTTATTCCCTTTGGATCAGCAATTAATTAGTTACTGGGTGTATGAATTGCAGTGGGTACATGTCCCCGGAGTACATCATGCAGGGCCAAATTTCTGTGAAGTCAGATGTCTATAGCTTTGGAGTTTTACTGCTAGAAATTGTTAGTGGGAAGAAGAACAATGCTCCAGAACTATTTCAACAAGGTCAAGGACTCGTTGAATATGTGGGTCTTAGTCTCTGTTAATATTTAGTTGTTGCTTGATAATTGTTTGCCGTTCCTGTACGCGTAAATTGAACAAAACTAATGAACTTAAATTGTTTAGGTATGGCGATTGTGGTGTGAAGGGAGGCCTATAGAGTTGATGGATCCATCTCTTGGTGAGACTTGCCCTAGAAACCAAGTGTTGCGATGCATTCACATTGGACTTCTTTGTGTTCAAGTAGATGCAGCAGAGAGGCCAACCATTTCTTCAGTGGTTGTAATGTTGAATAGTGACACTTCTTCTCTCCCATTGCCGATGTCACCACATTTCCTTTATGGGAATGGAGATGTTACAGAGACATTCATATTCAAGTGGTACCAGCAAAACTGAGACTCTGAATGTGGTTGTGACTCATAGAATCGGTAGTCGCGGATTATAGTTCTTGAACAAGATTTCGATCCCTCACCTATCCCCTTGTACATGAATGCAGTAGTGGGATATTTAACGTGGATTTTTTGATAGGATGTGGTGATTTTGTTGTGATAATTCTTTGGATATTGTTAATCTCTACGTGAAGAAAACAAAATTAAGTTAGGTAGCTTCATGGGATTTGTTGGCTTCATGTATTTTAGGAGTTGTACAATATGCAGAGCTAATCTTAAAAACCTCTTCTTTACAACCTTAGTTTACTAAAGATTACTAAACATACCAAAGATTTTCAATCGAACCTCTGTATTAAATCTTTCAGTTCTCTAGGGCACATAATCCCTTTTTAAGTCCCGAAAGAAAGATGACAAGGTCAATTTTTTTTAGTCAACATTGGAAATAAGGGGATACTAATGGAATTCACTGGAATTGACCCCTCCTAAATAGTTTTTCTCAAAGATCCATGTCCAACCCTAATTATGAAATTTAAAGTTTAAAAAACAACACATACCGAGCAAACATGCAAGTACTTCAAAATCCCAAAGATAAATGGTCCAAATAACTTGTTACAAGATGAACTAATTTTAGGACTTGAATGTTTTTTCTTAATGATTATATATATCGAAGTTGTGATGATCAATTGGAAGGTTTTCCAAATTCGGAATACTAATTTCTACTAGATATTTGATGTGCAGGTCATTTCTCTAGTATAAGGTTGTATCCTTATATAACTTGTTTTCTTTAAAGAATGTGTATTGCTCGAGTTCTAAACTAGAAACCAAAAATGACTAAGTAATGTGTCCGTGTATGAATTTTATGGGATTGTATACTACAACGCCGTTAATGTTTGGTGCAATAAGGGCACAATTACTTGTAGCCATCGAATTTGAAGTCCAACAACCTCAAATGTATCATATAGTTCAAAAACTTTTATGTTTGACCTTGTGCCCAATCAATGACACACCCCCTGAAAGTTGGACAAGGTGAACTAGTATGACATATGCAGTTTTTGATTTTTCTTCTTATAACAGGCTAGAGCAATTATAAACGTCGAATACAATTAAGTCAACTCAAAGTAAATAGTAACAAGTGATAAAAAAATGCATAAACTGTAAATCACAGAACAAGATACCAGAAGATTACCTAAATTGAACTTCTCATCTCACTTCAAATTTCCTTCTCTAATGACACACGAGATCAATGGTCAATCTCAAATCTTCAAATTATAGTAAACCTTAGGCTATAAACACTTTCAAATTAGAGAGCAAGGATGCAACCAACAACTCAAGACTAGACCTCAATGTCTATTATGTGTAGGGTGTGCCCCCGCTTATCAAAATGCTTGGAGGCGTGCCCCTAATTTTTGTCTTCTCTAAAATTATTTCGAACTTAGAGAGGATAGAGAGAGATGAAAGATCAAGAGAGAGAGATGGAGAGAGGATGGAGTGCCACCTAGGGTGAAGAAAGAGAGAGAGACATCTTAAGGTGTAAAGAATAGAACCCCCATGGTGCTTATGTATAGATTTTCTTTAGAGCTAGGGTTTCTTAGGGTTAATCATTCTTATGGAGAATATATTCAGACTATTGATCATAGGAGACCTATGAGGTGAGAGATTTTAGTCATACGATCCTTAAATCAACTATCATGATTAAAAAGAAGGTGCAAGAACCTTATTCTTTAACTTCCTTAACCTAATCCTATCAAATAAAATTGCTATGGAAAATGCACCATACTTTCCTCTCTATTTCATAAATCTCCTACACATGCTCAAAATTGAAAATCAATTTTCTAAATTTTCAAACATTCCATTTTGTTTCCAATTTGATTGAAAGCCTTCATGGCCTCATCACAAAATAGAAGTTACATTGCACAAAGTGGGCGGTCGGGCCTAGTTTTCTATTGAGAGAAAACCCTCTCTCAAACAACTACGAGGGGTGTGCGCGAGGGACATGTTTTAGGCATACACGTGTACTCCTCTTTATATAGATAGGAACCAATAACAAGAGAGATTTTTTGATGATGAGTGTTTTCGGTGCTTACCTCGTTGTTTGTGGATTCGTGGATGCACCTGGGCAGACGCCCTCTAAGAACAATCACAAAGCCCTTCGGCTGTCTGCCAGTGTGGTTTGGACATGAACGCTCCTCAAACTTTAATGCGTCGTCTCATCTCGTTTTTTTTTTACTACAAGACTTGTAATGTGCACTCAAAGATACCCTTATGTATTGATTCACTCGAACAAGGATTGGCAGGCAAAAGAAAGAACGTGGGGAGAAGTAAAGACAAGAACCTCTCTATCCACGCAAATGCTATGGGCTTCGACGATCAAAGAAGCTAAAGAGTTAGAACTCTCTTGATTACCGACTCAAGAAGAATCTACCCTAGTGAGAGAGGGAGAGAACGTATGTATCTCTCATAGCTCCGCTCGACTGTATGGAGAGAAAGTTAGAGTGGTAGTTTGAGAGTTGGAATTCTTAAGATAGCTCTGAAAGATGTCGATTCGAGTGTGTGGCAAATAGTGGGATGCTATCAGTGTACGAGAAAGAGGATGGTGAAGTGAATGGAAAAATGAAGCCGCAGAAAGTTAAGGGCCACAGTTTCGCATGGAAGGAGGAAGAACGAGGCCGCAGACTTATTGTGGTCACTCTCAAAACAAGGGAGAAGAAAGGATGACGGGGCCACGGGTTTGCTGTGTTGGCGTACTGAGCAAGGGAGAAACAACAAGAAAGTCGCAGAAAGAGACGGGACTGTAGGTTCTACGGCTTCGAGAATCTACGCACCACGGGGATGAGGGAGAGGGGACGAGGATCGTGGTTCTGTTCGCAGTGAAAAGGGAAGACAGCATCGTGAAAAGTCGAGAGAGGGGGGAGAGAGACATGACCGCACATTTGACGCAGCTCTGGGCTATTATACGAGGAAGGCGACACTTAGAGAGAGGGGAAGAAGAAAGAGGAGAGGGGAAGAGGAGAGAGAGAGGGCTCAAGGTGTGGCCTTAGCTTAAGAGAGAGAAAGAATGGGGCTGCAGGTTTGCTGCGGTCACGCTCCCAACAAAGGGGAAGAGACGATGACGGGGCCACAGGTTTGTAGCACTAGCACATCGAGCAAGGGAGGAATAGTGAGAAAGTCGCAGAAAGAGACGAGGCCGTCGGTTCTGCAGCTTCGAGACTTTACGTGCTTTGAGAATGAGAGAGAGAAGAGACTTTGGGCCAAGGTTGGTGCGTGTGGGCTGCAGGATAGGCTCGCAGGATGAGCCAAGGGTAGTTTCTTTCCCTGAAATTTTTCTCTCTCCTCACCGCCGGATCCAAGAGTTAAAAGCAAAACACAAGTGAGCACAAGCTTAATGCCTCGATTTCATCCATGAATGATCCAACCCTTTTACATCTGACCTAAACTTGTTTATATAGAGGACCCACTAAATAGGGGTGAATGCTCAAACCAAAGCCAAATTATAATTAAAAGAAATTACAATAAAATCCCTAATTTAAGAATAATAACCAAAATACCCCTTAAACCTTTTGTGTTAATGATGAAACCATCCCTCTTTGAGGGGCCTCTCATCATTGCCAGATTTTGGGAGCTTTTTCGAGTACTTGTGGCAGTGATATGGATGATCCATCATCCTAGACTTGACGCTTACGTTATTATGAACATTTTGATGTCTTTTGATCGTCTTGAGACAGACTTTTCTTGAAGGGTAAAACAATCCGGCTAGGTTGTGATCGTTGGCCGTCAATGCAATGTGATACATGGTGTTTCGAGTCTTCGTTTTGATTGCAAATTAAAGAGGAGACTGTCACAATTTTGTACCAAGTTTTGTCCGATTTTATTCTTGCTTGAAGTATTTCTGAATTCGGGAGGTCACCGGAAAAGGGATTCTGGTGATCGGAAAAATCTTGCCATCTTTAACCTTGGAATTTGCGCTATCTTATCTTCAATTGAGTGCAAAATTTTCTACCAGTTTGTATCCCTTTGTGACATGGTTGCACATGGTTGCATAAGACCCGATTTTGCGATGATCCGATACATAGATCTCAGATTTTCGCTTCAAGAAGCTTGGGATGTCTTTATTTAAAAACTATGATTTCATGGTTTCGAGCTCATCTTCTCTCTAAAAACATTTTGGTTTTGGGTCACGTCATGATGCGTGCCATATGTCAAACTAATAGGGTCGTCGAGATCTTGCTTGTGTCCTAATTTGAGCTTGTTCTGAATCCAAATGAGTGACCTGTGAGCGCTTGAAGGTCATCCCGAGATGTGAAAACACAGTCCCAAGATTGGAAACAGGTTTGGGGAGGCCGTACCGTAATAGTGTAAGACCTACCATTTTGTGGTAATTTGGTCCAGAACGTTCTTGGGAGGTTCGATTCAGTCGAAATTTGGTCATATTCGAAGTTTTGAATGCAATCACAGTAGTGTGATAATGTTTTGAAGCCCCTAGCATAGGGCTATAGCGTAACAATCCTAAACTTTCAAAAAAAATAAAATATAAATAAATAAATAATTCTTTATAGTGCGATCGTCCATATAAGTATTATGGTCCTTAGGGACCATCACCACTTTTGTTAACTTTTTCCTTTCCTTGACCACGTCCTTTAGTTGACGTGGGCCTTAAAGGCTTCACGTACAACATTATCGTCACACCTCATGTATGAGGTGGAGCTAAATAAAATAGTATAATAATATGTCTTAAGAATTTAAATTTGGAGAGGTGAGGACTCCCACCCGAGAAAACTTTTGAGATCTTTCTCTCTCTAGTCGAAACACAGTGAGCTCCTCTCTCAAGCCGAATTTTTATTGGAAGCTCCCTCTCAAATATCTACGTAAGTGACTTCATTATCTTGAAAAATAATCCGTTCTTTTTATAAATAAAATGAAATAATTACTTTTGCTTATTAACATGAATTTTAGGCGCAAGCGATCTCATTATTTTGAAAAATAATCATTTAATAAAAGTGTGATATGTTATCTATGTTAGAAATTTTAAATGCTATAAATTCTTAGAAATAAATTTATTTATTTTTCTTGTCTATTGTTAGAAAATTTTAGATACTAGAAAATTATTAGAAATAAATGTGATATTTCTGCTTTTAGTAAAATTGTGAGATTTCTTTCTACTGTTTTTGATTATTTAGACACTGTAAATTTCATATGCAAATGACTACCTTATTATTTGAAAACGGATATTTTTGCAATTGATTATAGAATTGTCTGTGAAATGTTTATTTGCGAATTAACATCCCATAAATTGTAATAATTCTGTATTCTTGAATTTCTATAAGAGTTTTTCTATACATATTAGATTGGAAATTATGCTACAATGTCTTTACGAACTGCTACCTTTCTAAATTTGAGCCCAAAATATTTGACTGGTTATTTTGAAATGTTATTGAAAGTGACTGTTATTGATGGTTTCAGTGAAATTCACATTAATAATTTCAGTGATATGTTGAGTACATGATATTGCTGCTTTCGAATGTTTAAAGAGATTTAGAAATACTTTAAGTATGCAAGCGGACTCATCCGGTTCGTCGGTGAGGTATAAGTGGACCTATCCTGTATGCCGGTAGCGATTAACTGGACTCATCCGGTACGCTGGTGAGGTATAAGTGGACCTGCAGGGATTAAGTGGACCTATCTGGGATGCTGATAGGGATTAAGTGGACCCATCAGGACGTTGATGGGGTATATAGGTGACCTACTTGGGTTGCCAGTAGGGTAATTTGTGAAATCCTTTGAATTATGCAATGCCGTTAAAATGTTATATGCATTTCAATTATTCGGATTATACTTAATTATGCATTTTTGAAGGTGAAACTGTTAATGCATTTCTGTTAATAGATCTCCTTTTTTGAAAATATTGATATATTTCAACCTTGATTATTTTTAGGATTATGATGAGAACTTACTGAGTAGCCAAACTCATCAAATTATGGTAAACATTTTTTCAGGATAACTGCGGTTTCATTTTGAGTGCTCATCAGGATCGACTTTGAAAGATATTGTAGTTGTGCTTAAACTTTCTTTTGTTACTTTGTTAGAATTCGCCATTGTAAATTTGTCATGCCAAGGGACGTATATATGTTTAGACCTTTATGTTAGTATTAGTTATGAACATAATTTATATAGGTTTGAAGAAAAAAAAAAATCTTGAAAGGGGGTTTTGATTTTGATTTTGATTGAATGCATGGTAGATATCTAAAATTGCCTTGTTTGGACTGTCACATCTCAGGAATATCAGTATTGTAAATTCTTGAAGCGTGACAATTATGGTATCAGAGCAATAAGTTTAAGATTCTTAGAAAATTTAAAAAGAATGTACTTAAAATAACATTTATTGTTTGTACAGACTGGGACGAAGTCAAGATCTAAAATAGCTGAAGCTAATATGGAAGGAATTCATAAAGCCTTGGAAAATATGGTTGCTCTAATGCAACATCAGATGGAAAACAACAATCCACCCAGACAGTCAGTTACGGGAAATGGTGGGACTAATATTGAACAATTAAGAAATTGAACCCACCTTCTTTTAAGGGCGCTGTAAACCCACTGGAAGCCGAGGGATGGATTATGCAATTGGAGATAATATTCGAGGTAATAGAATGTCCTGATGATAGGAAGGTGGCCTTGACAGTTTTTATTTTAGAAGGTGAAGCACAACATTGGTGGCGAATGGTAAAAAGAGTATTGGTCAAAGAAAATAAACCCTTGACTTGGGAAGTATTTCTAGAGGCATTTGATGAAAAGTATTTCCCAGATTTTATTCGAGACAAAAAAGAAATGGAATTTCTGGAATTAATCCAAGGAAACCGGACAGTATCACAGTACGAGGCCAAGTTTATTGAATTGGCCAGGTTTGTACCACATATGATTAACAATGAGGAAAGAAAAGTGAAAAAATTTGAAAGGGGTCTTAGACCAGCTATTAGAAGCAGAATATCAGTCTTAAAATTGAGAACTTATGCTGAAATAGTGGATTGAGCCCAAATTGTCGAAAAAGATTGCGAAGATTACCAAAAGATGAAAAATTAGAAAAGTCAGGTTAGACCCACACCATCTAATCGACAACAGTTTGAAAGGGCAAATAAGAAGACAAGGCCCTTGCCACTTCAAAGCCCAATAGAACCATGTAAAAAATGTTGGAAAAAGCATGGATCGTGTTATTGGAATACTGGAGTCTGTTTTAAATGTGAAAAATTGGGGCACCAGATTAGAGAATGTCCTAGCTTACAGATGCAACAGCTTCCAAAGCAGGGAGAGATAGCTCAAAAGCCTCAGCTGAAGGGAAGAGTAATTGTGATCACCCAGCAAGACGCTCAGGCCTCAAAATCAGTGATCCAAGGTACTCTTATTATCTTCCAAAAAGTAGTTCATGTTTTGATTGATCTTGGACTTACTCTTTCATTTGTGTCACCACACTTTCCATGCCACTTAGAGGTAGAACCAGAACAATTAGAATGCATTCTAGAGGAAGCCACACCGATGGGAAATTCAAGTGACACCAATATAGTGTACAAATCTTGTGCAATAAAGATAGAAGAAAAGGAATTGTTGGTTGATTTAATACTCATAGAAATTCAAGATTTTGATGTAATCTTAGGCATGGATTGGCTTTCTTCATACCATGCAAGTATTGATTGTTACAAGAAAATGGTTACCTTTAATATTCCGAATCAACCAGTATTTTACTTCAATGGTATCAAAGAAGACTCCCCATCATATTTAATCTCCATTATTCGAGCTAATTGCCTCCTTCAAAAAGGGTGTCAAGGCTTTCTTACCTATATCAAAGAAGATAGGAAGGAAGAGATAAATTTGGATACCATTTCGGTTATCCGAGAATTTCCCGACGTTTTCCTTGAAGAATTGCCAGGATTACCGACTTACAGGGAAATTGAATTCTCTATTGAATTATTGCTAGGGGTAGCCCCAATTTCTAAGGCACATTACAGAATGGCACCTGCAGAACTTAATGAACTTAAACAATAATTGGAAGAATTATTAGATATAGGTTTTATCAGGCCCAGTGTGTCACCTTAGGGTGCTCCGGTATTGTTTGTTAAAAAGAAAGATGGGACCATGAGATTGTATATCAATTATCGACAATTGAACCAAGTGACAGTGAAAAATAAGTATCCATTACCTAGAATTGATGATTTATTTGATCAATTATAAGGATCACAAGTGTTTTCAAAGATTGATCTTAGATCTGGAAACCATCAGCTTAAGATTCAAAGTGAAGATGTTCTCAAGACAGCTTTCAGAATAAGGTATGGCCATTATGAATTTTTAGTCATGCCTTTTGGATTAACCAATGCACCGACTACATTTATGGATTTGATGAATTGGATCTTTAAGCCCCTTTTGGATAAATTTATTGTGGTATTTGTCGATAATATTTTAA
Organism: Amborella trichopoda; assembly: GCF_000471905.2. The sequence goes on from NW_006499776.1 coordinate 1,004,019, forward strand.
TTTATTCCAAGAATCAAAAGGAACATGAGCAGTATGTAAGAATGGTATTGCAAATATTAAGAGAAAAGAAATTATATGCCAAACTTAGTAAATGTGAATTTTGGCTTGAACAAGTGATATTTTTAGGACATGTCAAAGGAAGATCTATCAGTTGATCCTTCAAAGGTTGAAGCCGTTGTTAATTGGAAACAACCAAGTAATGTGACTGAAATTCGAAGCTTTTTGGGATTGGTAGGATATTACAGAAAATTTGTAGAAGGATTTTCTCAAATCGCAACCCCATTAACTCGATTGACACAGAAAAATGTCAAATTTGAGTGGACAAGTGAATGTGAGGAGAGTATTCAAGAACTAAAAGTTCTATTAACTTCAACACCTAATTTAACTATTCCTGAGGGGAGTGGGGGATTTGTGATTTATAGTGATGCTTCACATAAAGGCTTGGGCCGTGTATTAAGGCAATATGGAAAGTAGTGGCATATGCATCCAGACAGTTAAAAGAATATGAGAAAAAATATCTAATTCATGACTTGGAGATGGCTATAATAGTATTCGCTTTGAAAATGTGGAGGCATTATCTATATGGTGAGCAATTCGAAATATATACAGATCATAAGAGCTTGAAATACCTCTTCTTTCAGAAGGATTTAAATATGCGACAGATAAGATGGATAGATTTCTTAAAAGATTATGATTGTACAATCCATTATCATTCAAGAAAAGCTAACGTTGTGGCCGACACTCTAAGTAGAAAATCTACGGGAGTCTTAACTCATCTAATGATCCAAGAAATGAGATTGTTAGAGGAAATAGTGGATTGGCATCCAGCTCCGTCCATTAATGGTGTGGTAAGTATGATTGCCAACATTAAGGCAAAACCCCAATTAATCCAACAGATTCGATCGGCACAAAAGAAAGACCCTCCGCTTATAACAATTGTAGAAGAGGTGAAGCTGGGAAAGAGAGAAAAATTCTCTATATGTAGTGAGGATTTGCTAAGATTCAACGGTCGGGATTGTGTCCCGAATG
>NW_006499776.1:1009372-1056562 GCF_000471905.2 Amborella trichopoda
CACTGCTGTTAAAATGTTATATACATTTAAATTATTCGGATTATACTTAATTATGTATTTTTGAAGGTGAAACTGTTAATGCATTTATGTTAATAAATCTCCTTTTTTGAAGATATTGATATCTTTCAACCATGATTATTTTTAGGGTTATGATGATCACTTACTGAGTACCCAAACTCATCAAATTATGGTAAACATTTTTTCAGGATAATTGCGGTTTCATTTTGAGTGCTCGTCAGGATCAACTTTAAAAGATATTGTAGTTGTGCTTAAACTTTCTTTTGTCACTTTGTTAGAATTCGTCACTGTAAATTTGTCCTGCCAAGAGATGTATATATGTTTAGACCTTTATGTTAATATTAGTTATGAACAGAATTTATATAGGTTTGAGAGAAAAAAAAAAAAAATCTTATAAGGGGGTTTTGATTTTGATTTTGATTGAATGCATGGTAGATATCTAAAATTGCTTTGTTTTGACTGTCACATCTCAGGAATATCAGTATTGTAAATTCTTGGGGCGTGACATGTAGTAATAAATTCTCTTTTCGGCATGATAGGTACTAGTCCTGAGAACTGAATTTCGGCTTGATCTTGTCAAACCTTATCGAAATGTGATGAATTTTACGAATGTTTTTCGGGCATCCTAAACTTCCCTTTTCATGCTTTTCAGAGCCATTATAGTTATTTTTACAAGGTTGCCTAGTTTTAGGCTGGCTCTCTCCTTATACAAGTACGTAAAAAATGACGTATAACAACTTGCCTCGCCGAATGATGCTCTTCGCGAGATGCGAAAAGTGCAGCATTCAGAATAAAATTGATCGTCGAAGTTCATCTTTCGAATCCTTTACGAATCTATACTAAGACGTATATATAGCCTCTCAACATTTTTTTTCTTCTCGACCACCAGCATCAACACAACCTTTGAGGAGGAGATCATGTCGGGCTTTTCCCTAAAGGAGTGATAAAAGTGGACTCTAGCAATCGGGGGACCTTGCTTAAGTGCTTCCTTCCAAATGCTACTGGAATCGTTGATCTGCGAGAGCATGTTGATAGGGTACCTCGTGAAGGGCTTACCACTCTATGTCAACAATGCCTCCTAATGATCGAGCTAGTGGTTTCCCTTGGTGGGCTTTGCCTCAATCTAGCTGGTGGTGAATTTTGGCTCTGAGTGGTGACTTTCTTAAGGGCATTACCCCACATCAGTGGCTTTCATTTGCAACAACTGAGGGAATTTAGTGTATGTGTGTCGCGAAAACTTTGTTTTTGGCTCTATGGCTTGGCTAGTGGGTTCCCTTGATGGGCTTTGCCGCAATCCAGCTGATGGAAATCTTTGGCGTTAAGTGGGTTCCTTTCTTAAGGGTGTTACCCCACATTAGTGGCTTTCATTTGCAACAACCGAGGGCCTTTGGTGTATGTGACCCTAGTGTTGTGGAAACTTTGTTTTGGCTTTGGGGCCTCAATAGTGGGCTCCCTTAGTGGGCTTTTCCCTAATCTAGCTGATGGAATTCTTTGACGCTGAGTGGTTTCCTTGATCTACTTTAGTAGCTTTCAATTGTAACAACCGAGGGCCTTTGGTGTATGTGGCTCTAGTGTTGTGCAAACTTTGTTTTGGCTCTGGGGCCTGACTAGTGGATTCCCTTGGTGGACGTTGCCCCAATCTAGCTGATGGAATTCTACGGCACTGAGTGGGTGCCTTGCTTAAGGGCGTTACTCCACATCAGTGGCTTCCATTTGAAACAACTGAGGGCCTTTGGTGTATGTGACCCTAGTGTGGCGAAAACATTTTTATTGGCTCTGAGGCCTGGCTAGTGGGTTCCCATGGTGGGATTTTCCCCAATCTAGCTGATGGAATTATTCGACGCTGAGTGGGTGCCATGCTTAAGGGCATTACCCACATTAGTGGCGTTCATTTGTAACAACCAAGAGCCTTTGGTGTATGTGACCCTAGTGTTGTGGAAACTTTGTTTTGACTCTTGGGCCTGACTAGTGGGTTCCCTTGGTGGGAGTTGCCCTAATCTAGCGGATGGAACTCTTTGGCACTTAATGGGTGCCTTGCTTAAGGGCGTTACCCCACATCAGTGGCTTTCATTTGGAACAATTGAGAGCCTTTTGTGTAAGTGACCTTAGTGTTGTGGAATTTTTGTTTTGGCTCTGTGGCTAGACTAGTGGGTTCCCTTGGTGGGTTTGCCCCAATCTAGCTGGTGATGTAATTTCTGTGAATGGTTGAAGTCGTCTTTGGTCAAGAGCTGCATCAATTCGTTTATTAATCCAAGCGCCCTTTCGGGTTCCCACCTAAACTAGTTGAAAGTGGTGTCATAAGAAATGGTTTTCACCAGCTTCTTTTTATTGAGGCTAGTTTCCCATGACTTCGAGGTCACATCCACTTGGTCGAATGCCTCGATCTCACCTCCCTGGATCTAGGTGATCGAGTGACATGTGTCTTGGGGTTCGTAAGACCCGGGACCTGAGACTGCTCTCTCGGGAACCTTATTCACAGAGCAAGAGCAGGTGCCCAACTAGTGAGAGAGGAATTTTAAACATGAGGTGGGGACCAACCTCACTTGGGTCCGTGACTTACTAGGGGTGATTCGTGCAGTCGCCTTCTTAGAGCATGACGAAAAGCCCCTGAGTTCCTTCAACTGGTTCGGACTTGCCTTCCTTAACCTGCAATCTCCTTGTTTTCTGCAAAGCACTGACATGATTAATTTACAAGACAAGTGGGCCGAGGGACCCACCCTTGTCTTGGGGCGAACATGCACAGATGTGCACATTCATGTGGCAGAGGTGATGATGAGAAATTAGGGTGATGAAGAAGAGGATTTGAGTAAGCGGAGAAAAGAAAAGAGAACTTGACAAGGGGATGAGATTAGCATGATAGCTGGACCAGTATAGTGACCGACTCGGAGTGGTAGCAAGAGGGGCACGGTGACTTAGATCGGAGCGACGACAATACTACTCGAAACCAAGACTGATATGAATGTCCTAATCTGGTGTGGCAGCAAGAAGAGCATGATACTCTTGACTAGTACGACAGCAATACTGCTCGATAGCCAGACCACTATGGCCGTGCTAGACTGAGTCTATCCTTTAATCAAACAAGAGTGGAAGAAGAAATGAGAGCAAAGAGAAAACGTGAGACAAAGGAGAGAGAAGGTCCTAAACGACGTTAAGCATGGCCGCCCACAGCCAGGGAGTAATAGTGTCGTGGCCCCTGGACGGCGCTTGACACTGTTGCTCACGGCGGAGGGGTAAGAAGTGAACTACAGACAACATTGGCTATCGTCGTTGGCAACACAGGAAAGCAGCAACGACTCTTCATGGGCGGCGATAGGCATCGCCGTATGCGAGAGGTGCAAGATGCAACAAATAGGCCTATGCACAACGGTAGGCATCGCCGTCTACAATAGACGGGCAACTCGAGTGACACCCCCACTGACGGTGATAGGCATCGCCGTCTACAATAGACGCGCAACTCGAGTGACACCCCCACTGACGGCGATAGGCATCGCCGTCTGCAATGGGCACAGGGTGCAATAGAGCGGCCTACGCACGGCGGCAGGCATCACTGTTTGCGATAGACGTGCAGTGCGGGTGAGACCCCCATGAGCCACGATAAGCATTGCCATCTGCGATGAGCACAGGGCGTAACAGAGGCCTACGCACGGCGGTAGGCATCGCCATCTACACTTGCGCAGGACACCGAAGACACACCTGCAGACGGTAGTAAGCAATGTCGTCTGCGACCCGTGAGACAAAATAAACATCGTTCATGGTCAGCAATGCATCGCCATGTGTGACACCAATCCTAGAACCGAAACAGGAGCCCGATCTACTGCTTGAGTGCGGCCTGACTCACCGTGTGCTCCTTCAGACGGTGCTACGCTGTGTGAACTATGTTGAGGGAAAGAAATAAACGAAGAGAGAAGGAAAGAGAAAGAAGTTCATGCATGGCGTTGCCATCGCCATACACGACCTACAAAACTGCAGAAGGGGGACGATAGAGTACGGAAAGAAAAGAAAGAGATAGAAGAAAGAAAGAGGCATACACGACACTGCCACTGCCGTGCATGGCCTCTTAGAAAGACTCAGTCGAGAAGAGGAAAACAGACCGAGAAGAAGAAAGAGAACTCTCTCTAAACTTTCTCTCTCCTCTCTCTCTCCAAGACGTGCTCAAGAGAACTCAAGAAGAAAAAATTGATTTTTATTGATCGAAAGTTGAAGCCTTATACAATGATTTCGAGAGTTCATAAAGGTCCCTTCTCAAGGACAGGTAGCGTCTATTTATAAACTAGGGCTAAAACGTGGGTGGATTACCCAAAATAACCCTAATTGATAATAATAACATTTTTTTTGAATTAAATAAAATAAAAAATAAGGTACAACATGACTGATTTGCCCTTGCCTAACAATTGGGGAAATTCCAAAACAGTCCCTATTGAGAACTACGGACGTTCCTGATTCTTCTAGGATGATCCATGGACGATCCGGCATTCGAATGAACAAAATATGATTGACATTGTGCAGGGCTTGATGCTACGATCATTTTGATATCAATTTTAAGCCATGAATACATTTTAAAGGCATGATCACATAACTTGAAATTCATATAGATCATGAAAAATTTCGATCGATAGTGTGTCTTCATGTCGATGTCTTTCTATGATTTCTTCGCTGAATTTCCTTGAGCATGTCACCACGAACGCGTTGCAACAAACGGGACTTGATTTGGTGCCCGAACGAAGTTTTGGTAATGTTGGACTTTGACCAGAATTTGGGATTCCGGTTGCCGGAGTCTGCAATGAGTTCAACTTGATCTTGTGCGAAATCCGACCGTTCTTCATGCGTGGGGTTCGGACTAGCGATAGCCACAGACTTTATGCACGCGATGCAATTGGTCTCGTATCGATCGGGTGCAGGCGTTGTGATTTGGTCGCTTGAGTGACCAGATGTACTGCTGGAAATTTGCAACGTGCGACTTCATTTAACAAACTCCTCTCTAGCTTTTCTCCCAGCTCTGACATCGTCACGCCACTTATCAAAATGCTCGCCTTGAAGAGATGGACATGCTCCAACAAGTTTGAGCGCGATCCAATCTCGGACGAGGGAGATATGGATGTCACAAGTACAGTATTTGTGACTGTGCTTTAATGGACTTTTGTTGTAGGTTGGCCACACGGGAATAGTGTGTGGCTCCTCCTGTTTCGATATTTTGCCCATAACTCATGGAGTGATCGTTTAAGCTGAAATTTGACCTTTAGGGGTTTTCAACTGTGCTGGATCTAATGGCGACAGTTCAGGGGTACATTTCAGGGTTATAGGGGTACATTTCAAGGTGTTAGAGGCTAATTTTGCCGAAACTATTTCTCAGTCTACACTACTTTAGACATGTCAGAATGCATCGAAACTTGGCAGGAGAATTTTTGGAGTCCTTATGAATACCTTAACTGGTTTTGGGTCTATTATGAGACTGTCGAAATTTTCGTTGTTTGTCAGGCTTTATTGACCTGCTTATCCCTTTTATTCCGCATCTGAGGACTCTTTTTGATTTTGAGGGATCTTTTATTTATCATCCTCACCCTCAAGGACTCTTTTTGTTTTTGGAGGGATCTTTCAGTCATTGTCCTCACCCTCAAGGACTCTTTTTATGTTTGGAGGGATCTTTCGGTCATCGTCGTCTCCCTAAAGGACTTTTTTATTTTTGGAGGGATCTTTCGGCCATTGTCCTCACCCTCAAGGACTCTTTTTGTTTTTGGGAGGGATCTTTCAGTCATCGTCCTCACCCTCAAGGACTCTTTTTGATTTGGAGTTTTGACATCAGACGTGCTGACACCAGGGATTTTTCTTCTTGCAGTGTGGGTTGAAGCTGCGATGGTGAATGCCGCATCAACCTCCTTTATTAGTCCAAGCGCCCTTTGCGGGCTTTCACTTGGACAAGGGAAGTGGCATCGCAAGGATGGTTTTCACCAACCTCTTATATTTTTGGGCTCTTTTACCCACGACGTTGTGGCTATGTCCACCCTTTTCATCCATATTTGCTCACGACACCCTTTCAGGTTTTCATCGTGCCCGAGTTTTATTTTTGGACATTTTTACTCACAGTTTAGTGACTGTACCCGTCCTTTCTTTTTATATTTTTTTTTTTTTCTTTTTTACATTTTACCCATTATGCCCTTGCAGGTTTTTGTCATTGTTTGAATGCATTTTTCAACACCTTGGTCCTTGATGCGGAATAAAGAGGAAGCAGGTCAATAAAGCCTCAACATACAACGAAAATTTCGACAGTCTCAAAATGGCCCCAGAATTGGTCAAGATATTCATCAACACTCCAAAAGGCCACTTGCCAAGTTTCATCGTAATCAAACATTTCTAAGGTAGTTTACACAAAGAAATAATTTCGGAAAAATTGACGTCTAACACCTTGGAATAGACCCATAACTAGAGCTATATTTTTGGTATGTCAAAGAACTATGGGACCATAGCTATTAGTGCCAGCATGGTCGAAAACCCCTATGGGTCAAGTTTCAGCTTAATTGGGCACTCCAAGACCAAGTTATGGGTAAAATACCTAAAAGGACTGGGCCACACACTATTCCCGTGTGGCCACCTTACACCAAAACACCATTAAAGGTGGCTGCTTTTACAGTCACGAGCAATAAATTTTGGGGCTGATATCTCACTCGTTTGGAGTTAGCTAGCGCTCAAAGTTTTTGAGCTTGTCCGTCTCGTCAAGAAGAGCGATTCGATATGTGGTACGCCATGTGATGACGCCCGAGCAGGGAGAAAAACTAGAAGGAAATTGTTGATCCGTGAAGAAAGTTGCAGAAAATATCACCAGCAGCGCGCCCCACTTCGGTGACCATATCACGACGTTCAGATACCCGATCGACATGAAACCAATTGCATTATGTGCGTAAGGTCTGTGGTTATCTCTGGCCCGAACCCCTTGTACGATGAATAGTTGGATTTCACACATGAATGTGTTGAAGCTATTATAAATTCTGGCTGTCGGATTTCAAGATTTCGGCCAAAAATGCAATATGACAAAATCTTCATCCGGACACGAAATCGAAGAAAAACAAGATTGTGACGGCATGCTCAGTGTGATTCAGCGAAGAAAATGAAGAAAAACATCAAGGAACGAGCACAATATCGATCCAAAGTTTTGAAGATTCTTCCAAAATTCAAGTCTCATGATCGTGACTTAAAACCACAATCCATGTCTCGAAGCTGGTATCAAAATGATCGCCATGCCGAGCCCTATAATAAAACAATCATCTTTCCATCAAACGGGCTTCAGAACAACCCCGGATCAAACATCGAAGATCACATAAGTTCTCTGGCAGCAGCTGGGACTGTTTTGAAATTTCATACATTGGTAGGCAAGGGCAAAATAGTCCTTTTGCACCCATTTTTAGAATTTCTTTTAATTCAATAAAATTTTAATTATATTCAATTTTAGGTATTTTTTTGGCATTCAACCATGTTTGGGCCCAATTCTATATAAACATGCAAAGCCAAATTGTAAACAAACAACACAAAACCTTGGATTCATTTCTTCAATCAATCAATAAAGACTTCACTTTTGCTTAAGCTCGTGGCATCTTAAAGAGACAGTGGAGAGAGAGTGGAGAGTGAAGAAAAGGGCCAATCCTTTCGGTAAAGTAATTTTCTCTCCTCCTCTCTTTCTTTCTCCTCCCCTCTTTCTCTCTCTTCTCTTTCTTTCTTCTCTTCTCTTTTCTCATTTCTCTCTCTTATTCTCATCTCTATATCTCCATTTCTCTCTCCTATTACTTATCTCTCTCTTTCTCTCTCCTCTTGCTCATCTTTATCTCTCTTTCTCTGTCCTCCTCATCTCTATATCCTTTTCTCTCTCATCTTTCTCATCTCTATTTTTCTCTCTTCTTCTCATCTTTATCTCTCTCCCCACTCTCCTTCTAAACATAGCTGGTGATGCTAGCGTCGATTGTGTTTTCTTTCTTCTCTTCCTCTAAACACAACCGACGATACTAGTCCCCACTGTATCTTCTCTCTCCCCTTTTCTTAAGCACAACCGGTGAAGCTCAACACCGATTGCATCTTCTCTCTCTTCTCTGTCTAATAAAGTCGATGAAGTGTAGCACCGACTGTATCTTCTCTCTCTTCTTTATCTAATACAGTCGATGAAGTCTCGCGCTGACTGCATCTTCTCTCTCTTCTTTGTCTAATACAGTCAGCGAAGCCTAGTGTCGATTGCATCTTCTCTCTCTTCTCTGTCTAATTCAGTCAGTGATATCTAGCCTCGAATGCATCTTCTCACTTCTCAATTAATACAGTCGGTGAATCCAAGCGCCAACTGCATATTTTCTCTCTTCTCTTTCCAATCCAGCCGACGAAGCCCAATGCCGACTATGTCTTCTCTCTCCTCACTTCTTGAACACTGCTGACGAAGAGTAGCGTTGACTGTGTCTGTACCTCTCTTCTCTTTCCAACTTAGCCGGCGATGCCCAGTGCTGATTGTGTCTTTCCTTCTCTTCCCCTTCCAACACAGTAGGCAATGCCTAGCACCGACTGTGTCTTTCACCCTCTTTTCTCCTTCCTTCTCTCACACTCTTCTCCTTCTTTCTTTATCTTCCTCTCTTTCTTTCTCTTTTCTTTCTTTTTCTCTTACTTCTTACTCTCTCTTTATGATTTTCATTCCTTCTGTTCTCCTTTCATTTGATTATGAAGGGTTGAAATTAGCCTTTTATGGTAGTCCTGTCGTCTAGTCGTAATGTTGTTGTGTACTGCGCCCGCTTATCGCCACGATTGACTAACCATCATGTCTAGCTAGTCAGTATCGGTATTGATGTCTAGTAGTAATCTTGTTGAGCCGGTCTGAGTTATCGAGCCCTTTTTACTGCCACGTCTGGCCAATTACCCAAAAGCTTAATCACTGTGTTGATCTCCCCTTTTGGTCAAATTCTTCTTTCCTTCATCTTTCTTCTCTCATTCTTTCCTTCTTCTTTTGAATGTGCACACCTGTGTACGTGCACCCAAAAGGCCAGGTGAGGTCCACTGACCCACCTGTCTTATAACCTTTGGCATATATGTGTGATTACGGAAAATAAGAGAGTACATGCCAAGGGAGGTGATTCCGAACCAGTTTTATTACTGGGAGCTTTTCTTCTTGATCATAGAGGGCTCCCACGTGAGCCAGCCTGAGTAAGTCCTGAACCCACCTTAAATTACTCTCTCATCGGTTGGTAATACTTGCCTTTTTTCTCGAACAAGGTTCTCGAGAGATTGATCTCAAAAGTTTTGGGTCTCCCCTGAAACTCAAGACACGTGCCACCTGATCATCTAGATCCAGAGGGCGAGATCGAGGCACTTAACCAGCTTGGTGACTCCACTGGAGACTTACTACCCCTTAGTCAGATCATTCGTTTTTGGCTAGTTTCTTCTTTTATTATCTACTTTTATCTTTTAACACTTCAGTTATGGCTTGCGGGTTCTGTAACCCATTCATTCGGATCAGGGTTTTTCTTATCCCTGCATTCGCGAGTGTCCCTAGGTATCAAGTTCGTTCAACTTTGTTCCCAACCATCCTTTTGAGCAAAGACCCCTTGTCTAGCTTCCAGGTCTTAACATGGACCGGTGTGAGGTGGGACTTAAGAGTCCCTCACTCCCCATCTCCTCGCTCTGGTGGAAACTCCAATAAGGCACCCTGCATCGGCAACACTTCTGGACCCACACACAGCATGCACCCGAGGTATGCCGAAAGGCTGCCTAGTCCCTTTCTGTAAACGGCAAGCAAGTTGCCATTGCTTTTGTGGGTCGCCGCAAGGCTACCCCTCACATTCTTGCAGCACCTAGGGGCTCGACACATAGAGACGGAAGCCCTGCAGCCTCCACCTCTTACACACACCACAAGGCTCGTGGGTTACCCACTCAAGTCACACCTCAGGGCAACCCTTATGTTACCTTGAGTCTGTATTCAGGATCGAACCTTCTAAGGCCAATACTTGGCCCTCATCCCTTGCCGCACCTGATGGAGACAACTCTCTCTTGTGCAAGAAGAACCGATCAGTCGCAGTCCCGATCACATTTTTGACGTGAGGTCCATTAAAGCCTCAAAGCTAAACATGATAGAGACGACAAAGCCTGAAGAAGAGCTCCTTGAGCCCTACACTGTGGTTAGTGTCGTAGAAGATGACATAGCCACTCAGCAGCCACGGTCTCAGCACCCTCAAGGATCGGTCCTCACATGATCGGCATACAAGAGTCGAGTCCAGTCGAGGCATGCTGGCTGCTTACTGACTGACCTACCATGCACCCGTCAAGTTCACAAGCCCTCAGCTGCGACTAATGCTGGCCTCCATAGAGAAACAGTCAGCGTAATGGTTGTAAGGGAGCCTGGCGACGCGCAGGAATAGTGCATGAACATATTCGAAGATATGGTGCTCGCGATGATGGAAAAGATCGATTGTATAGACATTGCACGCCAATCAGCTAACCACGAGGTCAATTCCCATCACTCAGATGGTGCACCTCCAAGGCAGCCCCTTCCCTCTGTCTCACAGGACAATTCTGTCCCTCACCCGATCTCTCAGATGGACATTGATGCTATGGTGACCCATATCCTAACTAACAGACAAATCCTAGGGATACATGGTGCGATGGCTTACCAAAGGCTGTACCCTTCATACATTGACCAGGTCCAGCTTTCCTCAGATTACAAGAAAGGGAAGTTTCTCTATTTAACGGAACCATGTCCCCGAATCATCATATTGCCCACTTCCAGGTAGCATGTCTAGAAACAACAGTTGATGGGAGATTCCTTGTTCTTCATCTTGTTGAAACCCTTGGCGGCCCAGCTTTTCAGTGGTACGCTCGACTCCCTCTAAACTCAGCACTTACATGGGAGGAAATGCAAAAACTGTTCTATCAGTGCTTCTATGAGGTTGAGAGAGAGGTCCAAACAATTGAGCTTCTCACTCTGACTCAATACCCCGATGAGCACGTAGACCAATTCATATCAAGATGAAGAAATTTGGCTGCTCACCATTCCAATTCGATGTCTGAGAATGAAGCAGTCCAAACTTGTTTGCGGAACATGCGACCCAAGATTGCTCTACACGTCGAGGCCTCTAATCCGACTTCCATGTCAGAGCTGATCTCTAAATCAGTATACATAGAAAGCCTATCATGTCACCACGACAGGTCACGACAACTGCCTGCAAGCTCAACGAATAACCAGGGTAATGGTAGCTCTCGGAACAACACACGGGGAAGCCAACAGAAAGGAGTAATCAGTGTAGCCGTCACGGTCACTGATCCAAAGAAGCCTCCCTCCCAAAATTTGGACCTCTCCAAAGGGGTGAGCACAACGAAAACAATGCCTTAGGAAGGCAAGCAACAACAGTCGTACAATCAGGTACCCTCGCCAGCGAATCTTAATCGGGATGATTATTTCACCAGACATAGGAACAAGGTCTACCCCTTTGAGAAAGAATGGGTCCCTATACTATTCCGGCTATCATTAGAACAAAATATGATTCAACTTCTAGAAGCCAAGTTCCTTGAGCAAGCTGGCCTCGATACTCAGGCGAATTATTGTGCTTACCATCGAAGGATTAATCATCCTACAGATGACTGTTACACGTTAAAAGATATTATCAAGGCCCTGATCCAGAAGGGTCAAATAAAGCTCGAAGACTTAAAGAAGGCCTTCATGGCATCAGAAGCCTCCCATGCAGTAACCATCCAGGAAGAAGGCGAAGCCCCAGTTATCCTTCACGCCTTCTTTGTTATAATCCTTAACAAAGGCATAATCAAACCGAAGCCCGCCTGGCAACCCCGACACCTTGTTTTGGGGACTGAGGACTGTTGGTGCCAGTATCACCGGATAAGAGGTCATTACCTGTGGGAATGCACCAGTTTCCATGACATATTCGCAAAGAAAATGCGGAAATGTCAGGAATTTTATGACGTTCCAGTACGTGATCCTCAAGCCTCTTCTCCATCAAAGCAAGAGGAGGACCTCCCAACATAAGACCTTCTTAAAAATGATTCAAGCTTTGTTGAACCCTTGAACTCCCATCCATGGATATTCCATCATGGGCGAACAGACTCAAGTCCTTGAGGCGAGAAGCAGTTCGCCAAGCTAAGGTTGTTTACAAGCCTAGCGACGCGAATCAAGTACCATCTCAGAAAGCTAAAAAGAGACGGGCACTAAGGGCTGCTCGCCAGAGAAACAAGATGACTCAATCGCCAGTTGAGCAGGAATTTGTCAAGCCACTTCCCCCACTGTCAACCTTACTGGACTTTATCCCTGGCACGATCCTCCTTCCTTCTCACCAAGAGGACATTCCTACACCAACATCTTCCACTCAGACCACGTCTAATGAGGGTGATGACGTTAAAAGCACTCCCCAATAGTCTAAGCAAGGGAAATACTTAAAAGACCCCCTGAACATGTCTAATAGGGGTGATGACATTAAAAGCAGTCCCCAACGGTCTAGCCAAGGGAAGTGCTTAAAAGACCCCTTGCACTCGTCCAACCTTGAAGATGACGTAAAAAGCTTCCCAGAGCAGTCTAATATGGGGAACAATCTTAAAAGTCCTCCAACTTCTAACCCTTCACCTTCTTCTTCTTCTTCTGCTTCTCATCTTCCTCATCTATGTCTCTTGTAAGTACAACCTTGATATGTCCGTACTTTGAAGCTCTTGATAGAGAACTTGAGGGATCAAACATAATTAAAACGCAACGGAGGCAGTTGAAAAAGACGCTGGCTCAGAAATCAGGATTCTTGACAATTGCTGACGCCTTGGCAGCTCGTGCCAAAGCACAACCATCCTCTTCAAAGAAGAAAAAATAGTCAAAGCCAAAGAAACCCCAGTGGCTCCCTGAGCTTGACTTTGAGCAGAGACTGAAAGAATCAAGGGGGCAGAGTTTTTATTCTCAGGAAGCTTGCCACATGGTACAAGTATATGAAGCACCAACTAGCGTGAGGTGAACACTGCAGGCACCTGTGAAAATATCGCATGATTCATACGAAGACGCTTTCACCCCATCACCGCTGAATCTCAATTTCCCTATAACCTTCAAGACAAGCTCTTGTTTTCCACATTTGAGGTTGACCTTTCTGTCCCTCAGTTCGAGAAAGACGTAGAAAGCATGACCTACCCTGAGACCCAATTCAAGGCAGAGTTGTCAGCGTCATGGGCCTCTGCACATGAAGTTGATGAAAAGACCTCTGAAAACAATGAGGAGGAGTCGCAAGAAGCCCCAGACGAATGGGAAGAAGCCAGTCAGATTATTGCTGACAAACTCGAAGAAATAAATCTAGGGGATACAGCCGACCCTTGGCCTACTTTTATCTCGACGAATGTGTCTAGAAGAAAAAGAAGATTTCACCACTTTCTTGGGAGCAAATCGAGACATCTTTGCTTGGCATTACCATGAGATGCCTGGTTTAGACCCTCAAATCGTCGTTCGCTGTCTGGGCATTGACGCGACTGTCAAACCTGTCAAACAAAAATCAAGGAGGTTTAGGCATGACCTCGAAATGCAGATAAATGCTGAAGTAACCAAACTCAGATAAGAAGGTTTCATTCATGAAGTCAAGTACCCGAAATGGCTAAAAAATGTCGTTCCAGTCAAGAAGAAGAATGACAAAGTGCAGGTCTGCATTGACTTTCGCGACCTCAATACTGTCTGTCCCAAGGATGACTTCTCATTACCATTTACCGAGATGCTCATCAACTCTACGGCTCACTGGCAAATATTTTCCTTCATGGATGGATATTCCGGGTATAATCAGATACGATGGCCCCCGAAGATGAGGAAGCTACTACATTCTTAACTCCAGGGGTCTTTTGTTACATAATGATGCCTTTTGGATTAAAGAATGTTGATGCCACTAACCAGAGAGCAATGACGACCATCTTCAAAGACATGATGCACAAGGAGGTGGAGTGTTATGTAGATGACTTGGTGGTAAAATCCGAAGAGAAGGATGCTCACATGAGAGACCTTGATATGGTGTTTGGACGATTACACCTTCACCAACCTAAAATGAACCCTCTAAAATGCGCTCTTGGTGTCCGTTCAGGAAAATTCTTAAGGTTCATTGTTAGACACCAAGGGCTTGAAGTGGAGCTGGTCAAGCTTAAGGTGATCCAAGAAATGCCATCACCAACTACATTACGAGAACTGCGCTCCCTTCAAGTGCAGCTGACGTACATTCGCCGGTTCATTTCAAATCTTTCAGGTCGCTGTAAACCCTTCACACACTTGTTAAAGAAGGATACCCCATTCATTTGGGATGAAGCATGTCAGGAAGCTCTTGATGACATAAAACAATATTTACTCAACCCTCCAATGCTCTTTACACCTGTGTTGAGAAAACCCCTTATTCTATACATGACTGCTCTGGGCGAGTCACTCGGGCCATTGTTAGCACAAAACAATGACAAGGGAAAAGAAACAACATTGTTTTATCTCAATCGCAGGATGCAAGGGACTGAGAAGAATTATCCCCCTATTGAGAAGATGTGCTTGGCCCTAATCTTCGCAGTACAAAAACTCCGCCATTACTTGCTTGGTCATGAAATGAAAACTTATATCCAAAGAAGATCCAGTGAAATTTCTCATGACATGCCCATGCTTGTCTGGAAGCTTTGCTAAGTGGGCATTATTGCAGATGGAATTCGACATCACGTATGTCCCATACAAGGCCAGGCCTTGGCTGACTTATCGCAGCACACCCCATACTGGCAGAATCTCCTATATCAAGAGATATCCCTGATGAGGAAATATTCTGTACAGAGCTTGTTCATGCTTGGGAAATGTACTTTGGTAGAGCCTTTCATTCTGACTGAGGAGGTGCCGGAGTGGTCTTCCTAACCCCGAAAGGAGGGGTGTTGCCACTTTCTTTCTCTCTCGCCGAGGCCGGTTCTCATAACGAAGCCGAATATTAGGCCATTATAATTGGGTTGGAGATAGATTTTGACCTAGACTTAGAACAACTCAAGATCTATGGTGACTTTGAGTTGGTTATCCGGTACCTCAAAGGGATTTATGATGTGAGAAGCAACACTCTCAAGCCTTATCACGACATTGCAAAATCGTATATGGCCTAGTTTGAGGATGTATCCCTAAGCCACATCCCCAAGAGGCTAAATTCCCAGGCATACACACTTGCAAAACTCGAGGCTACAATTCAATTGTCCTTATCAGGACCCACGCTTGTTTGGGTAGCTGAATGGAGACACATTGAACTAAGAACTGAGGTCAACATGAATGACGAGAGAAATATCTTCCCAGAGTGCCCTCCTTATCCGTTTGATGCACTTCTATCAGTCAAAGAAGTAATTAAGATTGAACAAGAAATAGCACAAAGTCAAGGAGCTAAAGGTCGAAACCAAGAACCATAATTCTTTGACTCAGTATGCACCAAAATTGAGCAGGTAGTTTCCTTATAGAGAGAGCCCATCACTAGTTTCCTTAAACATGGTAAGCTCTCAGAAGGTCGTACTGAACGCAACAACATATGTCGAATGTCTACCAAATATACCCTCCTTAAAGGAGATGCTCTCTTCAGACGATCATTTGACAGTATTCTTCTTAGATGTGTGGACGTGCAAGAGGCAAATAGGGTATTTGAAGATGTACACCCAGGCATTTGTGGACTACACCAGTCCACAAATTGATCGTTTGGTCAACCAGTTTGGTTTCGAATGGAGGTATTCAACTATGTACCACCCTCAAGCAAATGGATTAGTTGAGGCTTTCAATAAGACTCTATGCAACATTTTACAAAAATCAGTATCAAAGACAGAAATGTACTGCATGAGAGGCTTCCCGAAGCGTTATGGGCCTATCGCACTACTATACAAAATGCTACTGATTCCACTCCTTATTCTCTGGTCTATGGGGGTGAAGCAATTTTACCTCTCGAAATTCAAATCCCTTCACTATGAGTTGCTATCCACCAAGGAATAACCGAAGATGAGAGAGTCAAGCTTCGGTATCAAGAATTGGATGCACTCGATGAAAAGCGGCTAGAGGCTCAGCAGAACCTTGAACTCAACCAAGGGACAATGAAGAGGGCCTTTGACAAGTCAGTCAAGGTCCGCTCATTCACCCGTGGCAATGTAGTTCTAGCCATAAAGAGGCCGATTGTTATGCATGGGCATCGTAAAGGAAAGTTTAAACCCAAGTGGGAAGGTCCTTTTATAGTCAAAATGGTCTCACCAAGTGGAGCCTACATATTGGCACATCCTGATGGAGAGGAGGCAATACCCCCTATCAATGGGTGATACCTAAAGAAATATTATCCGTGATACATATTCAAAGGAAAAAGACTCAACTCAAAAGTACGCAAGATAGTCCAAACAAATTTTAACTATTTTTATTGTAGTAAAAACGAGTTACATGTTACAAGATAAGAAGCCCATTATTAGGGAGGTTACAATTCTCTTGCATCGGAGGATAAGAGGACGGTTACAAACCAAAATCCTGCATTGTGTCTCGTGCATCTAAGGATAAGAGAATGGTTATAACCCAAAAGATGAAGTGAAACCACTCGGAGAAGTTAGCTTCAGTTCATCCGACGTGTATATCAAACATTCAAGCAAGAGATCTCATTCCATGTGTATATCAAACATACAAGGAAGAATTCATTCGGCGTGTGTATCAAACATACAATGTAGGCTCCTCTGGCAAGGAACTAGCCTATGATGGAGAGCATACCCTATTCATAGTGGATTCCCTTCCACAAAACAACATGGACTTCACTATTGTGCTGGAGGACATGGCTTCCAATAGGTATTACAAGCCATGCCTTACCATCATTCACCACCCTTTGCCAACCCATGACAATAACATGCATGAACATCGCTGCATGTAGCTCATTGCCGAGTGCTGCAAGTCCCATGTGTAGCTTACTGCCACATGTGAGCAGCACTATACGCATCATGACATTCCACATGCGCTGATGAATGTTGTCTAAAGCCAACACCGGCTATGTTTTTAACAACTCAGCACCGGCTATGAGGTTGACGTGACCTAGCGTCAGCTATGTTTCAACAAACCTAGTGTTAGTTGTGTGCTTGGCAACTCAGTGCTAGTGGTGGCACATGTTGTCCTCAGCGCCCTCTGTGTTTCTAACAGCCTAGCACTGACTGAATGGTTAAGAGGCAGTGTTGGCTGATTTCAGCATTAGGTGTGTTTTCAAAGACTTAGTGTCGGTTGAGTGCTCAACAAATAATGGTTGCTGCACCTGCACCGGTTGTATTTTAAGAAACCTATGCTAAAGCTGTGTGTGACCTATCATCCCCAATGGAGTCTAGAGCAGGCCACTGTCGCTCATCACTAGTGCGGGTCATACCCATAATGCAGCCCATTATCCTCAGTGGAGTTGAGGTCATTCTTATCTCTTCAATCCCCACACTAAGTCACTACTCCTTTACTATCTTATCCTCAGGGAGTCAGCTTACCTATTCTCCATGGAGTCTCATTTTTCAAACCCTGGGAGTCATACTCGCAACCTAATCCCTAGTGAAATTTGTTTTCGCTTGCCACCCTAATCCTCTGCTTGTGTATGGCATTAACCACTTTATCTCTAGGGAGTCAGATTGTCATCCACAGACCTATTCCCTACAGAGTCTTACCTACATGGTGACCCAAACCATGGTCCGTGTTGCATGACCTTAAGCTGCACAGCCTTGGTCTAGATGCACGACCCTAAACTGCATGGTCCAAATTATACGACCTTAAACTGTAGCGGAAGTCTAGTTACATGACCTTAAACTGTAAGATCCTAATTGCATGGCTCTAAACTGCATAACCATGGTTCAAACCATATGACCTTAAACTGTAGCGGAGGTCTAGTTCCCAGTGAGTCCATTCATTTCATCATCCTACATCATTCCCCAGTGTGCGTCACCCACGCTCACAAAATGGCGAACCATCTCGTCACCTATACTCATCACAAGCTAGTGGGTCACAACTTTCCACCTTCCTTTCATACATTATCCATATTTCAATAGTAGCCTCGTGCCATCTCCCCAACAGTGAGCTAAACCACTACCATACTCACTTCATGGGCCCTACAGACTACTATCCATCCCCATTATCGTCCATCTGTATGACCTTAAATTGTAGTGCACGTTCTGGCCGCATGACGTTAAAAGGCTTCACACAGGTCCCGAGGGCATGACTTTAAACACGCGTTCACAAAAAAAAATGATGAAATAACAGGCATGGTGTATACCTTAATAAGGGAACGCCATGAGTAAAAATGACAGACGGGCATGGTCACAAAACCTTGAGTAAAAGAGTTTCGTGAAGAAAAACTGGGCACGGTGAAAACCTAAAAGGGCATCATGAGTAAAAATGGATGAAAAGGGTGGACATGGCCGAAAGGTCATGAGTAAAAGAGCCCCAAATAAAAGGAAGTTGGTGAAAACTGTCTCTACGACACCCCTTCCCAAGTATAAGTGAAAATCCACAAAAGACGCTTGGACCAATAAACAGGTTGATGCAGCACTTGTCTCAACAGGCGGCTTCAGCTCTCACTCAAAAAGAAACAAATCCTTGGTGACACATACTAGGACCCAAAAATATGAGCTTCAAGGAAAAGATTCTGACATCCTTAGTCCATTCGCCAAAATGGACTCGAAGGACAAATGATTTGCCCAGGAGGTAAGAAAAGTCTCATGATAAAGAGCATCATTCTCACAAGGTCACCAACATACTTCCAAGGTGTTGAAGATGCCCCAAGGATGCTAAGTCAACCATGACTTTGGAGAAGCAATCAGATGATTGTCGTGGCTGCGAAGCAGGGCGTAGGGAAGGTTGTACCCAGAGCTAGTTACCTCGATAAACTAAGGTACCCTACTCACTAAGGAATAACTGGTCAGTCATGACTTTAGAGTGGAAATCAGATGATTGTGGTAGCTGCAAAGAAGTAGGTAGGGGTGGTTGTAATCAAAGCTGGTCACCTCAATAAACTGAGATACCCTACTCTCCAAGGAATGATTGATGCACGAAGCAGACGGAGCCTACGCAAGGCCTTTCAGCATACCAGTCACGTAATCCTCGAAACATGGCTCAACACCAGAGGATATACAGAAACCCAGACCAAATGGGAATGATGGCCTTCGACATGACACTCAATTGCCATATGGGACTGATTCTGACTGACGAGGTCTGTACAAAATCCTCAGCTTTAGAATCACAAACAGTCCACACGAGGGTGAGGACTTTAATAAGATCTCTAAAAAAAGTCTCTTCTCCCCTCAAAATATCCACGGACGGACTGCGAACAATGCATCCCTACTTTTGAGCATCCTAGTTGCACCATTGCGTGAATCTCCTCGGCATTCACCTGGTCCTGTGGCTAGGAAGACAAAAAAAGTAAAAGCTGAAGGAAATTTTTCAAATGTTGTCCTACTCGCTTCTCTCAAAACACAAAATTTGGTGGGGCAAGCTGTTTGAACGCATTTTTCAGCACCTTAGTCCCTGATGCGGAATAAAGAGAAAGCAGGTCAATAAAGCCTCAACATAAAGTGGAAACTTTGACAGTCTCAGAATGGCCCTAGAATTGCTCATGATATTTATCAGTAATCTAAAAGGCCACCTGCCAAGTCTCATCGTAATCAGACATTTCTAAGGAAGTGAACACAAAGAAACAATTTCAAACAAATAGGCCTCTAGCACCCTCAAATGGGCCCCGTAACTAGAGCTATATTTTTGGTGTGTCTAACAGCTATGCGACCACCGCCATTATAGCCGGCATGGTCGAAAAACCTTATGGGTCAAGTTTCAGCTTAATCGGGCACTCCAAGACAAAGTTATGGGTAAAATACCGAAAAAGGGTGGGCCGCACACTATTCCCGTGTGGCCACCTTACACCAAAACACCATTAAAGGTGACTGTTTTTACAGTCACAAATAGTGACTTTTGGGTCTTACTCGTTCGGAGTCGGATAACGCTCAAATTTTGTGAGCATGTCTGTCTCATCAAGACGAGCGATTCGATATGTGGTACGCCCCGTGACGATGCCTGACCAGTGAGAAAAACTAGAGGGAAGCTGCTGATCCGAGAAGAAAGTTGCAGAAATTTCAGCAGCAGCGCGTCCCTCTCCGGTGAAAAAATCACGATTCTCGTATACCCGCTTGACATGAAATCAATTGCATTATGTGCGTAAGGTCCGTGGCTATCTATGGACGGAACGCTGCGTAAGATGAATGGTTGGGTTTCACACATGAAGGCGTCGAAGCTGCTCTAAATTCCTCATGCCGGATTTCAAGATTCCAGCAAAAAACGTAAGACGAAAAAATCTTCATATGGACACGAAATCGAGCTGCGTTTATTGCAACATGATCGTAATGGCATGCTCAGTGTGATTCAACAAAGAAAATGAAGACAAACATCAAGGAACGAATACACTATCGATTCGAAGTATTCAAGATTCATCTAAATTCAAGTCTCATGGTCGTTGGTTAAAAACACGATCCATGGCTAGAAGTTGGTATCAAAATGGTCGCCATGTCAAGACCTACAAGAAAACAATCATCTTTCGATCAAATGGGCATTAGAACAACCCCGGACAATCATCAAATATCATGCAAGTTCTCGGGCAGCAGCAGGGACTATTATGGATCTGCACACATTGTTAGGCAGGGGCAAAACAATTACTTTTCACCTATTTTTAGAATTTATTTTAATTCAATAAAATTGTAATTATCCTCAATTTTAGGTAGTTTTTGGGCGTCCACCAATGCTTGTTCCTCCTTATCCATTTGGAGTGCTTCTACAGGCTAAGGAAGTAATTAAGACTGAACAAGACGTGGCATGGAGTCAAGGAGCTAAGAGTCGAAACCAGAACCAGAATTCTTTGACCCAATAGGTGTGAAAATTAAACATGTAGAAGATTGGAGAGAGCCCATCACTAGTTTCTTAAAAAATGGTAGGCTCCCAGAAGAGCTTGTCGAACACAACAGCGTATGTTGAATGTCTACCCAGTACACCCTCCTTGAAGGAGATTCTCTCTTCAGGCGGTGGTTCGACGATATTCTTCTTAGATGTGTGGACATCCAAGAAACAAATATGGTGTTAGAAGAAGTCCACTCGGGCATCTATAGACTACACCAGTCCGGTCCTAAGCTCTATTAATGAATACGCAGGTTGGGATACTATTGGCCTTCCATGATCACTGATTCCTTAAGCTATGTTATAAAGTGCCAAGTGTGCCAAATACACTCGAGCCTTGTTCACCAGCCTCCAAAGCCCTTACACTCTACAATTGGGGTATGGACATCGTAGGGCCTATTGACCGTCCTTCGGCAATGGGCCATGTTTTTATTCTAGCTGCCACAGATACGTGGGCTGAAGCGGTCCCCCATAAGCAAGTTCCTGAGACAACGGTGGCCTACTTCCTTCAACACCACATCATATATCAGTTCGGAGTGCACAACCGGATTATATCTGATAACCATCCTCAATTTAGGAGTCATCACATTGATTGCTTGGTTAACCAATTCGGTTTCGAATGGAGGTACTCGGCTATGTACCTCCCTCGAGCGAATGGCTTGGGGCCTTCAATAAGATTCTGTGCAATGTTTTAAGAAAGTCAATATCAAAGACAAAGAAGAATTGGCATGAGAAGCTTCTTGAAACACTATGTGCTTATCGTACTACTACACAAAATGCTACTAATTCCACTCCCTATTCCCTGGTCCATGAGGGTGAAACAGTTTTACCTCTCGAAATTTAGATTCCTTCATTACGTGTCGATATACATCAAGGACTAACCGAAGATGAGAGAGTAGACTTCGGTATCAAGAATTGGATGCACATGATGAAAAGAGGCTAGAGGCTCAGCAGAACCTTGAACTCAACCAAGGAAGAATGAAGAGAGCATTTGACAAGTCTGTCAAGGTCCGCTCATTCACTTGTGGTGATCTAGTTCTAGTTGTCAAAAGGCCCATTGTCATGCATGGCCAGCATAAAGGGAAGTTTGAACCTAAGTGGGAAGGTCCCTTTATAGTAAAAAAGGTCTCGCCAAATGGAGCCTATATACTAGCACATCCTAAGGGGGAGGAGGCAATTCCCCCTATTAGTGGGCGATACTTAAAGAAGTACTATCCTTGATGCATATTTAAAGGAAAGATGCTCAATGCAAAAAGTGTGTGAGATAGTCCAAACAAATTTTGATTCTTTTTATTGCACTAAAAACAAATTACAAATTACAAGGGAAAAGCCCATTATTAGGGAGATTACAAGTCTCTTGCATCTGAAGAAAAGAGAGCATCTGAAACCAAAAGTGTTGCTCTTGCATTTGAGGATAAGAGGACGGTTACAAATCAAAACCTGTAGTATTGCTCTTGCATCTAAGGATAAGTGAACAGTTACAGGCAAAAAACAAATGCCTACCCCATGAAGAAGAAGCCAAACCACTTGGAGAAGTTATAAGTTTCAATTCATCGGACGAATAAGAGGATGGTTACAAGCTAGAAGATGAAGCGAAACCACTCGAAGAAGTTAGCTTCATTTTATCCAATGTGTATATCAAACATACAAATCATTTGACATGTACGTCAAACATACAATGTAGGATTCATTTGACGTGTGTATCAAACATACAAAGCTCCTCTGGCAAGGAACTGGCCTATGATGGAGAGCATACCATGTTCACAGTGGATGCCCTTCCACATAATAACATGGACTTCAATGTTGTGTTGGAGGACTTAGCATCCAAAGGTTTTCGGCAACCAGTGACATTTCGGTTGTTTTTGCAAGGAAGACCTTTTGGTGAAGTTGCAGAGAAAGCAGCAGGAAAAGGAGAGTTCTTCGGGCATTTTTTGGGAAACAGAAGAGGTTTCAACTATAGTTTTTTTTTCTGGTAGAAGAGGTGGGAAGTGGAACAATGAGCATTTTTGCACGTCTTGAGAGTTTTCTGGGAATTTTTAAGGGGCTTCCCGGAGGTTGTGGTAAATTTCTGACACTGTTACTGGTGTTGCAGAGGTTCTCAGGAACTTAGGAGAAGCAAGAGTTTTTCATTGAGGTTCTAGTGACGTCCAGGCCAAAAACATAGGCGGGAAAGTTTTTCGGTGGGTTTTCAGCCATGTAAGAGAAGTTCCAGCAAGAGATGA
The DNA here is from genome assembly GCF_000471905.2 of Amborella trichopoda. The sequence continues at coordinate 1,032,494 of NW_006499776.1, forward strand.
ATGGTCACAGGAGGTGGGTCGTACGGTTGCAGGAGGTGAACCGTCGTGAGGAAGATGAATGGTTGCTGAAGGTGAACCGTCGCCCTTGGAAATCGTGTGACCATTAAGGGGGTGTGGAAACTTAAGCTTTGTAAAACAAGGAGTCTAGATAGGTGAATGTTCAAGACAGGGCCAACGCTAACAGAAGTGCAACTGGTGCTAAGACAACCGGTGCTGATGATTTGGAGTGCTGTCACAACTGGCGCTGACCCTCAAGAAAAGCAGCTGGCGCTAAGGATTGGGAGCACAACCAGCACTGGCCTTTGGAGGACCTAGCCAGCGCTAGCTTCAATCGATGCTCATCAGCACGTGTGGCTTATCATGATAAGCAGAGTGATGTTCGCATGTGGCAGTAAGTCACGTGTGATTTGTGGTGATGAGCTACATAAGTACTGAATGATGATAACTTGTGGCTTGTGGTACCTATTGGAAGCCAAATCCACCAGCACAATAGTGAGGTCCATGTTGTTTTGTGGAAGGGCATCCACTGTGAATAGGGTGTACTTTCCGTCATACGACAGTTCCTTGCCAGGGCAGCCCACCTTGTATGTTTGATATACATGTCGAATGAATCCTACATCGTATGTTTGATTTACACATCAGATGAGGAATCTGGCTTGTATGTTTGACATACACGTCAGATGGACTGAGGCTAACTTCTTGGAGTGGCTCTGCTTCATCTTCTAGCCTGTAACCATCCTCTTACTCGTCAGATGAATTGAAGCTAACTCTCCAAGTGGTTTCGGTTCTTCTTCATGAGGAGGGCCTTTCTTTCATGGGTTTTCTTCTTCCTCATGGGACAAGCATTTGTTTTGGCCTATAACCGTCCTCTTATCCTCAAATGCAAGAGCAAAAGTACAAGTTTTGGTTTGTAACTGTCTTCTTATCCTCAGATGCAAGAGACATGTAACCTCCCCAGTAATGGGCTTCTTGTATCTTGTAACTCGTTTTTACTACAATAAAGAGAATTAGAATATTGTTTAGACTATCTTGCTTATTTTCGTATTGAATTTCTTCTTCTTGAATATGCATTATGGCTAGTACTTCTTTAAGTATCGTCCATTGATAGGGGGCATTGCGTCCTCGCCTTCAGGATGTGCGAGTATGTAGGCTTCGTTGAGCGAGACCTTTTTAACTATAAAGGGACCTTCCCACTTAGGCTCAAACTTCCCTTTATGCCGGCCATGCATAACAATACGCCTCTTAACAACTAAGACTAGAGAACCACGGGTGAATAAGCAGATCTTGACAGACTTGTCAAAAGCCCTCTTCATTCTACCTTGGTTGAGTTAAAGGTTATACTGAGCCTCTAGCCTCTAGCCTCTTTCGATTGAATGCATCCAATTCTTGATACCGAAGCTTGACTCTCTCATCTTCGGTTATTCGTTGGTTAATAACAACTCGCAGTGAAGGGATTTGTCTTTCGAGAGGTAAAACTGCTTCACCCCCACAGGCCAAAGAATAAGGAGTGGAATCAGTAGCATGTCGCGTAGTAGTCCGATAAGCCCACAGTGCTTCAAGAAGCTTTTCATGTCAGTTCTTCCTTGTTTTTTATACTGACTTTCTTAAAATGTTGCATAGAGTCTTATTGAAAGGCTTAATATTCCATTCGCCCGAGGGTGGTACATAGTCGAATACCTCCATTCGAAACAGAATTGGTTAACTAAGCGATCAATGTGATGACTCCTAAATTGAGGGCTGCTGTCAGATATAATCCAATTGGGCACTCCAAAGCGATATATGATATGATGTCGAACAAAGTGGGCCACCGCTGTCCTAAGAACATGCTTAAGGGGGACCGTTTCAGCCCACTTAGAGAAATAATCTATTGCAGCAAGGATAAAAACATGGTCCATTGTGGAAGGAGGGTCAATAGGCCCTACGATGTTCGTACCCCATTGTGAGAAGGGCCAGGATGCAATCGTAGGGTGTAAGGGCTCTAGAGGCTGGTGGACCAGGCTAGAGTGTATTTGGCATACTTAGCACTTTTTAGTGTAGCTTAGGGAATCGCACATCATGGAAGGCCAATAGTATCCCAACCTATGCATTCGTTCATAGAGCTTAGAACAGGACTGGTGTAGTCCACAAATTCCTGAGTGGACTTATTCTAATACCTTGTTTGCTTCTTGGATATCAACGCATCTAAGAAAAATGTCGTCAAATGGCCGTCTGAAGAGAGCATCTCCTTCAAGGATGGTATACTTGGTAGACATTTGATGTATGTTGTTGCATTCGGCACGATCTTTTGGGAGCCTACCATGTTTTAGGAAACTAGTGATGGGCTCCCTCCAATCTTCTACCCTGCTCAATCTCTGCGCACATTGGGTCAAAGAATTCTGGTTCTAGATTTTGACTCTTAACCCCTTGACTTTGTGCTATTCCTTATTCAGTCTTGATTACATCTTTGGCTGATATAAGTGCTCAGAATGGATAACGAGGGCACTCAAGGAAGATATTTCTCTCGTCATCCACATCGACCTCGATTCTTAGTTCAATGCATCTCCATTCTGCCACCGAAACAATGTGGGTCTTGATGAGGACAACTGAATTGTAGTGTCGAGTTTCGCAAGTAAACCACCCTGCGAGTTTAGCCTGCTGAGGATGTGACTTAGGGATACATCCTCAAATTGGGCCATATATGATTTTGTAGTATCGTGATAAGGCTTCAGGGTGTCTTTCCTTACATCATAGATCCCTTTGAGTTGTTGGATAACCAACTCGGAGTCACCATAGATCTTGACCTGCCCCAAATCTAGGTTGAAGGCTATCTCCTGCCCAATTATAAGGGCCTCATATTTTGCCTCATTATGAGAATCGACTTGAGCGAGAGAGAAAGAAAGTGGCAATATTCCTCCTTTCGAGGTGAAGAAGACTACTCCGGCACCTCCTCGATCTGATTGGAAGGCTCCGTCAAGGTACAATTCCCAAGCACGAGCGAGCTCAGTACAAATATTTCCTCGTCGGGAAGTTCACTTTATAACGGAGATTCCATCGGCATGGGGTGTGCTGCGAGAAAATCAGCCAAGGCTTGGCCCTTGATTGCCTTCTATGGGACATATGTGATGTTGAACTCCATTAGCACTAATACCCTCTTAGCAAGGCGTCCCGACAAGAGTGGGCATGTCAAGAGAAACTTTACATGATTAGCTTTTGAGATGAGTTTAACTTCATGACCAAGCAAGTAATGACGGAGTTTTTGTATCTCGAAGATCAGGGCCAAGCACATCTTCTCAATTGAGGGATAATTCTTCTCGGACCTACGACTGAGGTAATATAACACAGTCTCTTTTCCTTCTTCATTGTTTTGCGCCAACAATGCCCCGAGTGACTCTTCTAAAGCAGTCACTTATAGAATGAGGTGTTTTCCCGATACTGGTGTAGAGAATATTGAAGGGTTGAGTAAATAATGCTTGATGTCCTTAAGGGCTGTTTGACATGCTTCGTCCCAGATGAATGGAGTATCTTTCTTTAAGAGGTGTGTAAAGGGTTTACAGCGATCTGAGAGGTTCGAGATGAACCTGCGAAAATATGAAACTTGCTGTTGGAGGGAGAACAGTTCTCGAAGTGTAGTCAATGATGACATTTCTTGGATTGCGCTGATCTTGACTGGCTCAACTTCAAGCTCTCGATGTCTGACGATGAACCCCAAGATATTTTCGGAGCGCACGATAAAAGAGCATTTGAGCGGGTTCATTTAAGTTGATGAAGACGTAAACGCTCTAATACCTTATCAATGTCTCTCATGTGAGCATCCATGTCTTCAGATTTTACCATCAAATCAGCTACATAGCATTCCACTTCTTTATGCATCATGTCTTTGAAGATGGTCCTCATTGCGCTCTGATATGTGGCACCAGCATTCTTTAATCCAAAAGGCATCATCGTGTAACAAAAGACCCCTTTCGAAGTTAAGAACGTAGTTGCTTCTTCTTCAGGCGCCATCCTTATTTGGTTATACTCGGAGTAACCGCCCATTATGGAAACGATTTAATAGTGAGCCGTTGAGTCGATGAGCATCTCGATGAATGGCAACAGGAAGTCATCCTTGGGACAGGCAATATTGAGGTCATGGAAATCAATGTTAGTCCTTATTTGACCATTTTTCTTCTTTATTGGAACAACATTTGCTGGCCATTTTGAGTACTTGACTTGGAGAATAAAGCCTGCTTGTCTAATTTTGGTTATCTCGACGTCTATCTGCATTTCAAGGTCAGGCCTGAACCTTCTTGATTTCTGTTTGATAGGTTTGGCAGTTGGATCAATGCCGAGATGGTGAACAGCTACTTGAGGGTCTAAGCCAGACATCTCATGATAATGCCAAGCAAAGATGTCACGGTTTGCTCATAAGAAAGTAGTGGGGGGCTTTTAAGATCAATCCCCTCATATGACCGATCTGGGCAGCTTTTTATGTCATCACCAGGGTTTAATGAGTGCAAGGAGTCTTTTAGATCTTTCCCTTGCTTAGATCATTGAGGAGTGTTTTTAACATCTTCACCCTCATTGGACGTATGCTGAGTGTGAGATGGCACGGGAACGTCTTCTTGACAGGATGAAGAAGGAAGAAGGATCGTGCCAGGAATGAAGTCCTGTAAAGTTGGCAGTGGAGGGAGGGGCTCGAGAAATTCCTGCTCTACCAGTGGTTGAGCAGTCTTGTTTCTTCGGCAAGCAGCCCTTGGTGGCCATCTCTTTATGGTTTTCTGAGGTGATGTTTGATTTGTCACGCTGAGCTCGCAAATAGCTCTAAGTTGGCAAACTGCTTCTCGCCTTAAGGACTTGAGTTTGCTTCGGCCATGGCAGACTGTCCATGGTTGAGAAGTCGAGGATTCGGCAGAGTCCGAGTCACTAATAGGTAGGTCCTACTTTGGGAGATCTTCTTACCCCGATGGAGGAGTGATTTGGTGATAACTTACGGGGAGGTTGTAAAATTCTTGACATTTCCACTTCTTCTTTAGGAATATATCAAGGAAAGTTGTGCATTTTGAGAAGTAATGACCTCTTATCTGATTGTCCGGGCACCAACGATTTTTCAGTCCCCTTAGCAAGGCGACAGGGTTGCCTTGCCTGCTTCAGTGTGATTATGCCTTCCTGACGCATTATAATGAAGAAGGCATAGAGGATACCAAGCATTTCATCCTCCTCTTGGATAAATTACTGCATGGGAGGGCTCAGCTGCCTCAAAGGCCTTCTTTAAGTCTTCAAGCTTTATCCGACCCTTCCAAATCAGGGCCTCGATAATATCCTTCAATGTGTAGCAGTCATTTGTGGGATGATTGATCCTCCGATGGTAGGCTCAATAATTTGTCTGAGTGTCAAGGCCAGGTTGTTCAGGAAACTTGGCTTCTTGAAGCTGGATCATATTCTACTCCAATATTAACCGGAACAACGCAGGGACCTATTCCTTCTCGAAGGGATAGACCTTGTTCCTATGATTGGTGAAATAATTACCCCGATCAAGGTTGACAAGTGGAGGTACCCAATTGTACGACTATTGTTTCTTGCCAGCCTAAGGTGTTACCTTTGCAGTGCTTACTCCTTTAGAGAGGTCCAAAGTTTGGGAGGGAGCCTTCATTGAATCAGTGACCATGACGGCTGCATTGATTACCCCTTTCAGTTAGCTGCCCCGTGTGTTATTTCGAGAGTTACCATTGCCCCGATTGTTTGTTGAACTTGTAGATGGTTGTCGTGTCCCACTATGGTCGCATGATAAACTTTCTATGCGAACTGATTTAGAGATCAACTCTGACATGGAGGTAGGATTAGAGGCCTCAACATGTAGAGCGATTTCGGGTCGCATGTTTTGTACGCAAGTTTGGACTGCTTCCTTCTCAGGCATAGGATTAGGATGGCGGGAAGCCAAGTTTCTCCATCTTGATATGAACTGATCCCTGGGCTCTTCAGGGTCTTGAATCAGGGTGAGAAATTCGATGGTTTGAACCTCTCTCTTGACCTCATAGAAGCGTTGATAGAGTAGTTTCTCCATCTCTTCCCTTGTATGCACCGAGTTTGGGAGAAATCGGGCATACCATTGGAATGCTAGGCCATTGAGGGTCTCAACGAACTATCGGAGACGAAGTCTTCCGTCAGTCGTTGTTTCCCGACACTGCCTGGAAGTGGGCAATATGCTGGTTTGGGGACGTGGTTGCACTGAATAGAGGATACTTCCCTTTCTTATAATCTGAAGGAAACGGGACCTGATCATTGTAGGAGGGGTATGGTCTTTGATAAGGCGTCGCACCCTGTATCCTAAGAATTTGTCTGTTCTTTAGGCTATGGGTGACCATAACATCAATATCTGACTGAGAGACTGGATGAGGGACAAAATTGTCCTATGAAGTAGATAGAGTAGGCTGCCATGGTGGTGCACCATCAGAGTGATGGGAATTGACCTCATGGTTAGCCAACAGGCATGCGACGTCGATGCGATCGATATTTTCCATCATCGCGTGCACCATATCCTCAAACTCATTCATGCCCTACGCATCAACAGGCTTGCTTACGACCATTACACTGACCGTATCTCTAGGGAGGTCAACGTTTGTGATAACTGAGGACTTGCGAGCTTGACCCGTCATACGTGGAAGGTCAGTCAGTAGGGGACCATCATGCCTTGACTTAACTCGACTCTTGTATGTTGATCACGTTTGGACCAATTCTCGACGGTCTTGGAATCATGGCTGCTGAGTGGCATGGCCTTGTTCTACTACAGTAACCACAACACAGGGCTCATGGAGCTCTTCTTCAGGCTTCATTGTCGAAAGGGGGTAGAAGGGATTCAGGTGAAGAGGTTTCGTTAAAATTGGTTGTTTTGACTGCCTTGGTCACCTCCTTAGTCAAAATCTGAAGACCTCTATCACATTTAACCTTGAGGTTTTGATGGACCACGCGTCAAAACTACAATCTAGGTCACAGCTGGTCAGCTCTTCTTGCACAGGAGAGAGCTGTCTCCATCAGGTGCAGTAATGGATGATGGCCAGAAACTGGAGTCATCTTGGGTCAGGGAGGATGGAAGACTCGATCTCCCATCAGATCCATGCCCTGAGCTCTCTTGTGGCCTTCAGAGACACGACCAAAGTGACGGGGCTGGTTCAGGATGATAGTCTTATGAAAATCTTAAGAGTACCAAGGCTGAAGGTGCTTCCTCGATGAAGGAGGAGAGGGAAGGAGCAAGTGATATGACATTAGGAGGTCGAGAACTACGAGCAGGTGTCAGTAAGAGGACAGGTATAGGCTTTCCCCTTACAGGGTGCGCTGCTGTGTGCGTGGTAGGAGGACAAGGAGGTCGTCTCTTGTGTACTTGGGTTGGCATTATAATGGAGTTTCCCTGAGTAGTGAGATGCATATGAGTAGCGTGCACAGGACCTGGCCTTAGAATGTTTGATCTTGGACACGGTCTCGAGGTAACAGAAAGTTGCCCCAAGGTGTGGCTTGAGTGGGTGACCCAGGAGCTTTGTGGTGTGTGTGAGGGGTGGAGACAATGGGGTTTTCGCCACGATGTGTTGAGCCTCTAGGGATAAAGACCAATGATGCAGAAATGTGGGGGGTAGCCTTCTGGCGACCCACGGAGGCATTGGCAAATTGTTTGCCTTTTGTAGAAAGGAATTGGGCAACCTTTCGACAAACCTCAAGAACACGATTGGCAAATGGCTTACCGGTGGCTACGTGCATGCTGTGTGGGGCAACATCAGTGCTGTCGATGCAGGGCATCTTGGTGGAGTTTCGACCAGAGCGAGGAGATAGGGAGTGAGGGACCTTCAAGTCCCACCTCACACCGGTCTAGATTAAGACCAAGGAGCTAATTCACAGGATTACTACTAGACCGGTGTGAGGTGGGAGAACGGGGGCAGGTGTTACTCCGTGGTAACAGGTGTTACTAACAGGTGTTACTAACAGGTGAGAGAGGTGTTACTAACAGGTGAGAGAGGTGTTACTTCGTTCGAGAACGGGGGCAGGTGTTACTAACAGGTGAGAGAGGAATTTAAGGTGGGTTTGGGACTTACTCGGGGTAGCTCACATGGGCACCCTCTTAGATCATGAAGAAAGGCCCCTAGTAATAAAATTGGTTTGGAATCACCTCCCTTGGCTCATATTCTTCTATTTTTTGCAATCACACATATATATGGCAAATGTTATAAGATAGGTGGGTCAAACCTCACCTTTTTCCTCTTTGATGAACGTATAGAAGCATGCGCATTCAAAAGAAGAAGAGAACAAAGATGGGGGAGAGAACAGTTGGACTAAGCGAGTGGATTAGAGCGGTGACTAAGCTAATGAATAATTAGCCTGACGTGGTAGCAAAACAGGCTCAGTAACTAAGACCAGCTCACAAGATTACTACTAGATATCATTACCAATACCGACTAGCTAAAACTATGATCTGTTGTGACAATAAAGCGGGCCAAGTAATCCCAGCACAACAACATTATGGCTAGATGACAGGACTACCATGAGAGGTTAACCTTAATCCCTTTTAGTCGAACAAAAGAGTAGCAGAGTGATGGTTATGAGGAAAGAATGAAGTAAGAGAAGAAGGGAATAGACAGAAGGAGGGAGAAGAAAAGAAGAGAAGAGACAAGAGGATAAAAGAGAGAGAGGGAAGGAAGATGCAGTCAGCGCTAGGCATTGCCGACTGTGTTAAAAGATGACGGAGAAAACGTAATCAGTGCTAGGCTTCGTCGACTGTGTCAGAAGAAGAGAGACAAAAGCAGTTGACACTAGGCTTCGCCGACTTGTCAGAAGAGAAGAGAGAGAAAAAGCAGTCTGTGCTAGGCTTCACCGACTATTTCAAAAGAGAAAAGAGGAAGAGAACCAACCGACGCTAGGCTTGCACTTGTTGTGACGAAAGAGAAGCAAGGGAGAGAGATTGAGCTGGTGCTAGGTTTTGCCAACTACAACAGAGGAGAGAGAGACAAATCCAACCGACGTTAGGCTTCACTGACTGTAAGGGAAGAGAAGAGGGAGAAATCTAACTAGCACTAGGCTTCGTCGACTGTGAGAGAAGAGAAGAGAGAGAAATTGAACCAGCATTAGGCTTCACCGACCATGAGAGAAGAGAAGAGAGAGAAATCCAACCGACATTAGGAATGAAAGAAGAAGAAGAGAGAGAAGAACCCACCTGGTGTTGAGATTGAAAGAAGAAGAGAGAGAAAAGAGGGATGACAAAGAGAAGAAGAAAGATAGAGATAGAGACGAGAAGAGTGGAGGAGAGAACTAATTAGAGATGAAGAGGGGAGTAGAGAAAAAGAGATAGCGATGTAAAGAGAGAAAGAGATAGAGAGAAAGAGAGGAGGAGAGAGAAAGAGGGGAGGAGAGAGAAAGAGGGGAGGAAAGAGAAAGAGTGGAGGAGGGTAAAGAGAAAGAGGGAAGGATAGAAAGAGAGACACAAAGAGAGAGAAAGATATAGAGATGAGAAAGAGGGTAGGAGAGAGAAAGAGGGGAGGAGAGAGAAAGTTAACTACTTGAAGAGTACCTACCCTATTCTTCTCTCTCCTCTCTCTCACTCCAAGATGTACTCATAGGCTCAAGCAAGAATGAAAGTTTTTATTGAATTGATGACAAATGAATCGAAGGGTCCTTTATTGTTTTTTATAATTTATCTTTGCATGTTTATATAGAATTGGGCTAAAAAATGGGCGTACGCCCAAAAACTACCTAGAATTGAAGATAATTACAATTTAATTGAATTTAAAGAAATTTTGAAAATGGGTGCAAAAGGACCGTTTTGCCCTTGCCTAACAATGTATGGAATTCCAGAACAGTCCCTATTGCTGCCCGAGAACTTGCATGATCTTCCATGGCTGGCCAAAGGTTGTTCCAATGCCTGTTTGATCGAAAAATTATTGTTTTCTTGTAGGGCTCGGCATGACGATCATTTGGATACCAACTTCGAGCCATGAATTAAGTTTTTGAGCCATGATCATGAGACTTGAATTTTGTATGAATCTTGAAAACATCGGATCGATTGTGTGCTCGTTCCTTGATGTTTCTTCGTGATTTCTTCGTTGACTCACACTGAGCATGCCATCATGATTACGTTGCAACAAACGCAGCTCGATTTCATATCCAGATGAAGATTTTATCGTCTTGAGTTTTGAACCGGAATCTTGAAATCTAGTGGCTGGAATTTACAACATCTTTGATGCCTTCTTCATGTGTGAAATCCAGCTGTTCATTTTATGCGAGGTTCGGATTAGAGATAGCCTCAGATCTCACGCACATAATGCAATTGGTTTCGTGCTGATCGAGTATGTGAGCGTCGTGATCAGGCTGCTTGAATGAGTCATGCTGCTGCTAAATTTTCTGCAACTTCCTTTACAGATCAACGACTTTCATTTAGTCTTGCTCTTTGCTCAGATGTTGTCACGAGGCATGCCACATATCGAATTTCTCGTCTTGATGAGACGAACAAGTTCACCAAATTTGAGAGTGATTCAACTTGGAACGAGTGAGTTATAGGCCTAAAAAATGACTGCTCGTGGCTGTAAAAATAACCACCTTTAATGTTGTTTTGATGGAGTGAGGACACATGAGAATAGTGTGTGGCCTACCCTTTTCGGTATTTTCCCATAACTTTGTCCTGGAGTACTCGATTAAGCCGAAACTTGACCCATAGGGATTTTCGATTGTGCTGGATATAATGGTGGTGGTCCCACAACTGTTTAATGCACCATCAATATGGCTCCTGTTACATGGTCCATTTCAGGGTCCTAGAGGCCAATTTCGCTGAAATTATTTCTTTGTGTTCACCGCTTTAGGCATGTGTGATCGTAATGAAACTTGGCAGGTGGTCTTTTGAAGTGCTGATGAAGATCTTGACCAATTGGGCCATTTTGAGACTATCGAGAATTTCCACTGTTTTGTAGGCTTTATTGATCTGCTTCTTACTTATTCCTAATCAGGGATCAAGGTGCTGAAAAATACGTTCAAACACTTACAAGAGTTCAACCGGTGTTGAGTTCTCAAAACACAACCAGCACTAGGTTGTTAAAACTCTTCTGACACTATGAACCAGCCATGACGTTGTTTGAACACAACTGACACGAAGGTCGTTTGAAATTCAGCCGGCGCCAAGTCAACCAGCGCTAGGGTTGTTTGAAATTCACCCGGCTTCAAGTCACTTCAACTGAGTAGCCGACACTGGGCATGGATCGATGAGAGTTACCTCGAGCCTCGAGTCAAAGCCCGACCCGGCTCTTCATCACTCAACTTCCCTTGGACGTGACTGGAATTCCTAGTTTGTGAGGGGCATTTGGCGGTAGTGTGGTCTATATAAGGGGGTAAAATCCCATTTTCTTCAGTTTTCACTGAAGGTAGAAACTTAAACAAAATGTTTCTTTAACAGTGAGGACAGGGTACCTGAATGAAGTTTCGGCAAGCAGTGGGACTTCAGCAAAAGTTTTGTAGGAAAGGTCTTTGGCAAACAGTGGGATTCTCAGCTGTTTTGCAGGGAAGGCCTTCGCCGAGTAGACTTTATAAAGAATTTGGTGAAGTTCGCAGGGAAAGGAGCGAGAAAAGAGAGTTCTCAAGGGATTTTTTTGGGGAATAGAAAATCTCTAGCTGTAGTTTTTTGAAGGTGGAAGAGGCGAGAAGTGCAGTGGTAAGCATTTCCGCAAGTCTTGGGAGTTTTTTTGGGGATTTTAAGAGGTTTCCCAGCATTGTTACTGGTGTTGCAGAGGTTTTTCGGGAACGGCAGGGGAGTTCCAGCAGAAACCGAAGGGTTTAGGGTAATGAGTGGTTACTGAAGGTTGACCGTCACATGGAAGGTGTGCGGTTATTGGTGGTGAACAACCACAGGGAAGGTGTACGGTTACCTCATTCATATGTCAAGCGAAGCAGCGAGACGTAGTGACGGTTGTGAGTCAGCACAACTGAGTTCAAGGCATGGTACATAAGAGAGATCCAATCACAGCCGGTGCTGGCCTTTCGAGGACATAATCGGCGTTGAGCATTGAGAAGCTCAACTGGCACCGAGTGTTGACAGACTCAGCTGGTACTAGCCATTGGCATGCTACCCGTGCTGTGCATTGGCAAGCTCAACCATCGCTGAGTGTTGATAGACTCAGCTGGTGTTAGGCATTGACAAGCTCAACCGGTGCTGAGCGTTGGTAGACACTGCCAGTTTTAAGGGTTAGCAAATGCAGCCGGCGATAAGTATTAGACATAATCGGCACTAAGTGTTGGCAAACTCAGCTGGCGCTGATCCAATGTCTTAGCAACTTTTGGGAGTAAAACTACTAAGCCCTGTGTAATGGCTGGTTCTTCTTAGCAAATTCCTGATGTGAAGAGGCTTCCAAGGGAGAGCGAAATCGGCGCCTGTGATTTTACAGGAGAGGTTTTATTAAGGGGTGAGCCCATTTGGCTAACCCGACAAATATGCGAACCAGAGTGGCCCCTAGATGTCACTTTCATTACTGACCCCATTTGTTTTGAAGTACGTGAGGGCAATGACGACAACTACAGTACAAAAGAAGGGGTGGCACTTCTTCATTGCATGCATATGAACATATCTTATAGGGAGAACTTGCTTACCTTAGGGAAACAAAAGGTACAGGCAAAGGGACTACTAATGTGGTCAGAAAAAGGCCTTTGAATTCAAGGGGAGCACCAATACTTGAAGGGATACTCTTCCTGGACTACTAAGGTATTGGGGTCGTACAAAAGTACTCTTGAACGTGCTTCACTATTAGCAGCGGTCCAGTGTTTGGGCAACTAGTATGGCCATTGCTTCAACACAATAAAGGTGTTACTGGAGACGTGGAGCCATGTTAGTAATACCTAGCTTCTTGGACATGGAGAAGCAAGAATCTCTTTATTAGATCTTCATTTTATTGGAGGTCTCACGATGATCGGGGTTATGTATGATGAGTTTGTGCCCCCGAACTCGGTCATCAAAAGTTGGGGGATGAAGATCCGCCTACCAGTCTTCAAAAGTTCTTCTAGGCCTACCAATTGATTGCCGCTCGGTCTAGCAATGGTAGGGTCACCTTCACGGAATGGGTAAAATTCTTTTGTGGGGATTATCCCAAGGGTGGTCAGGGCTCTCTGAAGGGGAAAGGGAAGGCAGTTGCAAAGGAGATGCCTCCCGTATATCAACTTGAGACCGGCTATGACCGTGTCTTCTTGGGCTGCGTATTTGGCGTTATTTTTGTGCAAATTTGTGCTCCCTGGCTGGGGGGACAACATTCGTCAAGGCGTACCGTATGTGGCATGCGATATGGCTTGCTCAGCCAGTCTTGTGTAACATTTACCATGGCTTGGGGGCCATCTCCCGTGGAAAGGCCTACGAGGGAAAGAGGGAGGGAATGCCATTTTAGGAGGAGAGGCATTTCCAAGGGATTTTCGAACTCCATTCCTAGTGCATTACATGTACGGGTGGCTAGGGGCCTATTTCCCTGACACCTATGTCAAGCATCAGTGCTTAGGAAATAAACTGTGGCCCTTCTTCATGAGGATTGCCAACCAGAGGGCTATCTTTCATACCTCAGGGGAGGCTAGGGGTCCTCTTACCGATCAGGAGCTTCACCGATCGTGCTTTCACTGATGAGTAAGAGAAGGACCTATACGGCCCTCGAACAATCATTAAGGAGCTCATGTTCATCCTAAGCATCAGAGGGGGAGTTCTACCTTATCGGACTCCGCACAGCACCAGGTTAGAGGGGTATTTTCCCCATCGCTTCACCCGTCAACATGGGCTTGATCAAGGCTGCCCCATCTTGGTGTTTTTCTAAAAGCGTCGGAGTAATGTGAATAAGGGGAATATGGAAGAGTTGGAAAATTTCCATGAGAACTGGCTACCAGAGCATATACGGACCGCTTGGTGAATGTTTCTAGAGATGACAGAAACCAGCCAATATGTATTACCCCACTTTGGTAGGAGGTTCCCAACGATCATGGCCTATGTGAATTGGTGGAGAATCACCAGCAGGGGATATTGGGATAAAGATCACCCTTGGAAAGGGGCGAACGGTAACTAACGCTAGGATACCAGGCAAAGGAGACTGGCAGATGCTCTTGCTTCTGATGCGGTATATATCTTAAATTATCCCTCTAACTGGTGAGCTTTAAGGCTTCTGCGCGAGATAGCAGCCGATGAGACCTCGTCAGAATTTCTTGCAATGAAGACGAGGACTAGGAGTGTCTTCGATAATCTTAGCTTCATCTTCGAGTGGGATGAGGACCGAAAAGTCCCTAGCTATGAAAAGCGTCCACCACAGGACGTGAACACCCTAATCGGTAGTGGTCCCCACAGTAAATTTGCTGGAGGGCCTTCTCAAGGAGGTCGATCTGAAGTGGCCGCTCGTACTCTGACAGGGGGGAAGAAAAGAAAGCACTCCAGCACCGCCAATACTTTTGCACCATCTTCAATTAGTGGGTGTACTCGGAGGCGCAAGAGTGTCAACTTTCCTATGATGTCAGAACCAGGAGGTAGCTCTTCCTCTTCTGATTTTTTAGGAACTACCCCAGTATCACCCTCTGCGCTCTCGGAACCACCTTCTACTTCTCTTAAATTGTTTTCTTTTTCTTCAAAAACTGAGGTAGACAACTCCGGCCGCTCTGAGCCCATCGTCATTGCTTCTGATCGGGAGGTGACTCCGGATCTTAGGGAGGCACCCTTGAGTCCAGGGGTAGTTCTTGAGTCCGAGGTGGCTCAGATGGAGACTAACGAGGATGAAGGCCCTGAAGCAACTGCTTCAAATAGGGGCTCTGATGTTGATGTGGCCTCCATACATGAGGAGCTTAGTGCCCCGACCGAGGCAGGGACTATGACTCAAGAAGAGCCCGTATTTGATGATGTGCTCGAGCACTGAGAGGTTGTTACCTCCATGGTCCCAGATCATGAAGATTAGGGGACTGAGCTCTTCGTGGCCGAGGCTCTAGCCATTGAAGGTGCAAGCCAAATGGAAGAAGCCATGCCTAGGGAAGAATTGGCTAGGGTGGAGGCGGTTCTTGGACTTGCTAATGCTGAAGTGGCAGTTCATGAAGATGAAGAGTACGGGGAACAGGTTTCTTCAGAACCTGCTGAGGCAGAAGTAGAGGTCCCTATGGGAAAAGGTTAAGGCAGGGAGGCTGGCACTAAAGAACAGGGACTGTTGAGGCTTCTTCAGAAATAGTAATCCCAAGAACACCATCTACGCCCATTTTTAGTGGGGTTTCTAACATGATTGCAGGCATGCTTCGGGCAAGCCTTCGGGCTTAAGGGAGTTACCTTTCAAAGAGCTAGGCGAAGCTTTGAAAAGACTGAAGGAGTTTGTTGCAACCACCGCATTTGGGAGTGCACTAGAAGTGCTTTCCCATCTTAATGCAACTTTAAACAAGTTGGAAATCTGGCGGTGGGGGATACTATATAATGAGGAAGAAACTTGTAAGGGCCACAATTTTCTCCCAAGCCAGTATCGCTGCGCGGGAAGAGAGATGTAATGTCGAGTGAGAAGGTGTATGGAGTATCACCGTTTGAGGCAATGCCGCCCTGTACATGTCAGACCAATGAGTGATTGCATCAGCCACAGTTCTTTCCAACTACCGTCTCCTTTTAAGTCGTGGGCAACACGGGTCTCTCCCATTTTTCTCAACTTTTCCCTCTCTCTTAAAGTTCATAGCTTCCCCTTTCAAAGACGGCCCACTGGTGAAGCCAAGGAAAGCCCGTGAAAGCCATGAGGGAGGATTTGTGATACCATAAGAAGTCAAGGTAAGTGAGTTTAGCTTTATGCATCCATTAGTGTTCTAAAAATGTTGAAATGGATTGGATGATATAAAGGAAAATGTAAAGGATGAATGGGTTAACATGAGGTTGAAGTTTCAGTTTGTGCTTCTCAATGCCATGACTGTGTCTACCATAAGTTTGATCTTTTTATTTATAGAAACTCATGAAATCGCTCACTATGAGATTCCTTATCATGAATAAAGTTCCAAGCCCAAAATGTAGCTTGGCTATGAAACATTAAGTGTTCTTTAAAAATATATTAACTTGAGAATGTGAATTTCGAGAACTGTGAATTTTTTTGCAACTATATGTTCGATTACCAAATGGCGTCCAAAAGGGACCAAATTGGTCCCAAATGAAAGATATGTGTATACTCCAAGTTTATCTCTTTGGTCATGATAATATTTTTCATGGATAAAAAGATATGGCCCTAAATGTTAGAGGTGACACTGTTCACAGTCGCTGCTATTTTCAGCCGCTATGGCCCTTTTTGGGCAATGCTTTTGACCCTGCTAATGGTTTCCAAAAACCTTTAAATTATAGCCATTGGAAAGGTTTATTAATGTACTTAAAGTTGCATGTTTTGAGATGTTTGAAACTCCCCACGGATTTTGAGCTATGACTCGAAAGGGGTGAACACCTCACTGTGCACTGTTGCAGGGAAATTTCCAGCAACTAGGGCTCACATTTTACTGAGCAATTGATCCATCAAATTGCAACCAAATTTCTTCAAATTGCTTTTTTTGTAAAGAAATATGTATTAGCTCAAGGTTTTATGTTGGAGGCATCCTGAAACTCCCCCTACATTGGGAGCTACGCCCTCGCTAAGTGGGGCATGTCTCTGCATCATTGTATGACCATGTGACACTAAGTTATCTTGATATATGATGAATTTGAATTCCGTACAATAAATTCCACAAGAATGCAATAAAGATAAGTGAATGATGCCGTGTAAACTGAACTTTGTAAGAAAAAGGGGCCACGAGAGCGATAATGATGAAATGAATTAACAATGAATGCCAAATGCTACTGAAAATGCTTATGTGTAAATGCCCTGTGATAGCTTATGAAATGCATGTATTTTGCTAAATGCTATGACGTTATGATGAAATATGATCCATCTGTTATGAGAGGATGAATGGCCACCACTTAGATTATTATTTACCACTACGCAGTGGGACACTCACCGGTGGTGGATACTGTTATGATGGTGTGATGAATGGCCACTGCTTATATTGTTATTGACCACTACGCAGTGGGACACTCACTAGTAGTTGATACTATGCTGTTATATTGATGAGAGTGTTTACGACTACGTATTGGAACCCGAGCCCTTTTGTAGCGGATATTGGACTTATTGATGGGAACATTAGCTGCTACGCGGTGGGACCCGAGGCCATCGATAGTTAGAGCTAGGTTCATCAAGACAATGATGAGAATATTGGCCATTACATGGTGGGACACTCACCAGTAATGGATGATACTATGATATTTCTTGCTACACGACGGGACACTCATCGGTAGTAAGGAAACAGATGCCGGCATATCCTTACCTGCATAATGATAGGAACGGGTTAAGGGAGAAGATAAAGGATCACATCGTAGATTTATGAAATGATATGTGATTGATGCCTTGTAAGGTAAGGGCTTATCGAAACCCTGCTTGTCACTATCCTCCCTCATATGTGATGGTAGAGGTCTTAAGCAATGGGATTGGCTTAACCTGATGGATAGGGCGCCTTTATTTCGGGAGTAGGTAATTTAGGGAGTGTGTGGGTAATGATTGAATTTATTTATAAGGATTGTTTAGCATTATAATGATTTATAATTTATGATTTCACTAATTGAAGGTTCTAATTTCAGCGATTTAGTGATGACTGCCGTTTAAATGCAATGTACATATTCGTTGTCTTGACTTGATATGCATTAATGCTAAATTATGACTTTATATTGATAAGATGTACTACTATCACATATGGATAGCAACTTCACAGATGATAACACTAGACCTATTTACTGGGTTGTACATCTCATCCCATTATTTGTCCTCGACTTGTAGATTGATAGCGGCAGGTACAGGGCTAAAAGTTCTTGCTTTGCAACTGGAAGACAAAGCTAGTGTTCTTGAAGAAGGTGCTTAGACCATGTTTATGTTTGGGCTGTTTGCCGCTGGTTTTGTTTTGTTCTTGGTGGATATGTGTAATATTGGGCCTAGATGTCTTGAACTGAATGTAATATTTTTGAAGATCTTTATATTATGAATTTTGGTGTGCGGAGTTTTACCTTACTCTTCTGCTAGTTTAGTTTGTCGTTGTTGCTCTCTTTCATGGTTTGCTCAATTTTTTAATATAAAGGCATTGAATCCAGTCCTACCTGAGTGACAAATGTTACATTGAATCATGAGCCCGAGCTCGATTGCCCGTTGCCGTGTGAGGTACGGTCGTCGGGGGTGGGGTTGTGATAGATATAGTATCAGAGCAACCAGGAGAGGATTCATGGCCTAACAAGTATAGGAGATTCCTTAGATCTGTTTTGGGGTAGGCATGTGACTGGTTGTTCTTGTGACTAGGTTAAGGGATACCGAGAGCTCGTAATCACAATCCGAGTTCCAGTAATGAAAATACCGAGGCACTCAGTGAGTTCTACAAGACTTTGGAGGTAATGACCCAAATGATGAAAGAATCGATGCCAACCCAGTCTACGCCTACACCAGAGCAGAATGACAGTAGACTCATGGAGCGGTTTAGGAGAATGGCACCACCAGCCTTTTTGGGGCATGGAGGAGTGGAGAAGGCTGAGAGGTGGAAGAAACAAATAGAGAAGATGTAGAGGTGTTACATGCTTAGATGAGAAAGAAGTCTGGTTAGGGGCCTTTATGCTGGAAGGGGGAGCAGAAGACTGGTGGGACTCGGTAAAACAGGCTTGGAGGGCGACAGAAACCAAGGTCACCTGGGAAAACTTCTTGATAGCATTTGACGTGAAGTACTTCCCCGATTCAGTCAAGGAAAGGAAGTAGAATTCAGCGAACTCCAGCGAAGGGGCATGACTGTTAAATAATACCCTGCCCGATTCACAGATCTCTCTAGGTATGCACCCCACATCATACATACCGAGGCAAGAAAGGAGAATAAATTTGAAAGGGGCTTGCGACCAGATATCAGGAGTAGGGTGATGCTGGCCAATATAAAGTCGTACACCTTGATGGTAGACCATGCTCTGAAGATGCAAAAGACTGCGATGATCGCAGGTAAGGGAGGAAGGAAAGAGGATAGCAATGCCGTCGAGAAAGTTTGGGAAGAAACCCTGGTCATATTCAATGAGAAACGCTAGAGGGAGTCTGTACCCACCTAACCCAAGGATCTTGAAGAGTCTTCCGGGCAATATGGACAAAGACCGACGCTCGATTTGTACTTATTGTGGGAGAAGTAACCACACTGCCGCAGAATGCTACTGGAAGAAGAATGTATGTCTAAAATGCGGCAGGCCTGGCCACTAGGCGAAGGACTGCCCATTGATAAAGACCGAGGATCATCTGAAGACCCAAGGACAAGTGTTTGCACTCACTGAACAAGAGGCTAAGGCATCCACCTTGGTTATCAGAGGTATGCTCTCAATGTGTGATATTAATGTTAAAGCCTTAATTGACCCTAGATCCTCTCATTCATTTGTTGCACCCATTTTGATCGTTGCATGAATGCTGCCTCTGCATGTCTCGATTACACTTTAGTATAGTATGTACACTGGTGGGAGTCTGTATGGAAACTGATAAGTTATATAAACAATGTAAGATTACAATTGATGGGTTTGACCTATTAGTAGAGCTGATCCACTTGGATATTCAAGACTTTGATGTAATTCTAGGCATGGTTTATTTGTTTAGACACCATCCCACAGTTAACTGCCATGAAAAGATGGTACCTTTAAATGTCAGGATCAAGCAGAAGAACACCTTGAGGGCATTAGGGATACTTCTCCTCTACATTTTATCTCTACCCTCCGGGCCTCTCGCTTCTTGGTTAAGAGATGTGTAGGATATTTGGCATATGTAGTAAAGAATCGGGATGTTCAGACCCAGTTAGAAGAGACACCCTCAGTAAAAGAATACCCTGAGGTGTTCCCAGAAGAATTGCCATCCCTACGTCCAAAAAGAGAAATAGAGGTAGTACTTGACACCGCTCCAATTTCTAAAGCCCCTTATAGAATGGCCGCAGTGAAATTGAAAGAGTTAAAAGAGCAGTTGCAGAAGTTATTGAATAAGGGATTTATCTGACTTAGTGTGTCACCCTGGGGTGCACGAGTCTTGTTTGTGAAGAAAAAGGATAGGTCCTTGAGACTATTTATTGGCTATAAGCAGTTGAACAAAGTGACAGTAAAAAATAAGTACCCTCTACCTAGAACTGACGATCTCTTTGACCAGCTCCCCAAGTGTTTCGTTGACCTCAGATCAGGTTATCATCAATTATGGGTCAAGGAGGAAGACATTCCAAAGACCGCTTTCAGAACTAGATATGGTCACTATGAGTTTCTTGTGATGCTGTTTGGGTTAACTAATGCCCCTGCTGTGTTCATGGATTTGATTAATAGGGTGCTCAGACCCTTCCTGGATGACTTTGTAGTGGTGTTTATCAATGATATCTTGATATATTCGAAGAGTTGGGAACTGCATTAGCAACATCTAAGGACGGTCTTGCAAACTTTGAAGTCAGAAAGATTGTATGCTAGGTTTAGCAAGAGAGAGTTTTGGCTCCTCAGTGTGGCCTTCGTTGGACACATTATTTCTAAGGATGGGATCACGGTCGACGCCTCTAAGAACGAAGCAGTACTTAAGTGGGAAAGGCCAACCAATGTGGCTGAGGTTTGTAGCTTCCTGGGACTGACAGGGTACTATAGGTGCTTTGTAGAAGGATTCTCAAAGATAACACTCCCCCTAACTTGACTGACCCAGAAGAATGCAAAATTTGTATGGTCACAGGAGTGTGACAAGAGTTTCCAAGAGTTTAAGAAGAGACTAGTCACAACCCCAATATTAGTATTGCCCGAACGAAATGAAGACTTCATGGTTTATATCAATGCATCCCATAAAGGGCTAGGGTTTGTACTTATGCAGAGAGATAAAGTTATTGCTTATGCCTCCAGACAACTAAAGCTGCATGAACAAAACATTCCCACTCACGAGTTGGAGCTCGCGGCAATAGTGTTCGAGTTAAAAATTTGGAGACACTACCTCTACGGGGCCTAGTTTAAGGTGTTCATAGACCACAAGAGTCTCAAGAACCTACTTTTCCAAAAAGAGCTAAACATGAGGCAAAGAAGATGGATAGAATTATTAAATGGTTATAACTGTACAATTAATTACCAACCAGGAAAGTCTAATGTAGTAGCTGACTATCACGCCCCAATAATTTACAATACTGATATTCCTGAGATGTGACAGTCAAAACATATATACATCTCTTTTTAGGACAAATTTACAATGGAGAATTCTTACAAAGTAACAAAAGAAAGTTTAAGCACAACTACAATATCTTCCAGAGTTGATCCCGATGAGCACTCAAAATGAAACCGCAGTTATCCTGAAAAAATGTTTACCATAATTTGATGAGTTTGGCTACTCAGTAACTAATCATCATAATCCTAAAAGTAATTATGGTCGAAAGATACCAGTATTTTCAAAAGGGGCATCTATTAACAGAAATGCAATAACAGTTTCACTTTAAAAAATGCATAATTAAGTGTAATCCAAATAATTGAAATGCATATAACATTTTAACGGCAGTGCATAATTCAAATGATTTCACAAATTACCCTACTGGCGTCCCAAGTAGGTCACCTATATACCCCATCAGCGTCCAGATTGGTCCAGTTAATCCCTATCGGCATCCTAGAGAGGTCCACTTAATCCCTGCAGGTCCACTTATACCTCACCGGTGTACCGGATGAGTCCACTTAATCCCTACCGGCATACCGGATAGGTCCACTTATACCTCACCGGCGAACTGGATGAGTCCACTAGCATACTTAAAGAATTTCTAAATCTCTTTAAACATTCGAAAGCAGCAATAGCATGTACTCAACATATCACTGAAATTATTAATATGAATTTCACTGAAACTATTAATAACAGTCACTTTCAATAACATTTAAAAAATAACCAGTCAAATACTTTGGGCTCAAATTTAGAAAGGTAGCAGTACGTAAAGACATTCTAGCATAATTGCCAATCTAATATGTATAGAAAAACTCTTATAGAAATTCAAGAATACAAAATTATCACAATTTATGGGATGTCACTTCTCAAATAAATATTTCACAGACAATGCTATAATCAATTGCAAAAATATCAGTTTTGAAAATAATAAAGCAGTCATTTACACATGAATTTTTCAATGTCTAAATATTCAAAAACAGTAGAAAGAAGCCCCACAATTTTAGTAAAAGCAGAAATATCACATTTATTTCTAATAATTTTACAGTATCTAAACTTTTCTAATAATAGACAAGAAGGTATAAATAAATTTATTTCTATGAATTTACAGCATTTAAAATTTCTAACATAGATTAAATATCGCAATTTCATTAAAAAGATTATTTTTCAAAATGATGAGGTCGCTTGCGCTTAAAATTTATCGTGCCTAAAATTCATGATAAAAAGCAGAAGTAATTATTTCATTTCATTTTTAAAAAGAACGGATTATTTTTCAAGATAATGGAGTCACTTACCTATAATATTTGAGTGTTTGAATGGGACTTTCGGTAAAATTTGGCTAAAGAAAGAAAGAGCTCATTGTGTTGGAAGAGCTTATACAAACGTTTTCTAGGGTGGGAGTCCTCACCTCTCTTATTTAAATTCTTAAGACACATTATTATATTATTTATTAAGCTCCACCTCATACATGATGTGTGACAATAATGTTATATGTGAAACATTTAAGGCCCACGTCAACTAAGGACGTGGTATATGAAAGGAAAAAGTTAACAAAAGTGGTGATGGTCCCTAAGGACCATAATACTTATATGGACCATCACACTATAAAGAATTATTTATTTATTATTATTATTATTATTATTATTATTATTTTGAAAGTGTTAGGATTGTTACATTCTTCCCCCCTTAAAGAAATTTAGTCCTCCAAATTTGTGTACCTGATTATTGAAAAAGATGGGGATATTTTTCTCTGATATCGTCTTTTAGTTCCCAAGTTGACTCCTCTCTTGAATGGTACTGTCATAATATACGAACCAAAAGAATCTCCTTGTTGCGCAACAGGTGTATCCTTCTATCCAGTATCAAAATTGGCAGCTCACTGAAGGATATGTCCTTTCTGATCGGTAATGGTTCATATTTCAAGATATGGGATGGGTCGGGCTGATATTTTTGTAGTGATGATACATGGAAGACATTATCGACGTTTGCCAATTTGGGTGGTAAGGCTAGTCTATAAGTGACACCTTCGATTCTTTTCAGGATTTCAAATAGTCCGATGTAACGTGGGCTCAGCTTTCCTTTCTTATCGAATCTCGTAATGCCTTTTATTGGGAAAACTCGATCACCTTCCTCAAATTCAAGACCTCTCCGTCGGTTATCAGCATAACTCTTTTGCCGACTCAGAGCTGTCCTAAGCCTTCTCGAATTAACGCTATCTTATCTGTGGTTACCTGGACAATTGTGACCCTAAAAGCTTTCTTTCACCAACCTCGTCCCAACAAATGGGTGACCTGCATTTCCTTCCATATAGGGCTTCCTATGGTGCCATTTGAATACTAGCTTGAAAGCTATTATTATAAGCAAACTCAATCAGGGGAAAATGGTCATCCCAGCTTCTTGTAAAGTCAATGACATAGGCCTTCAGCATATCTTCCAAGGTTTGGATGGTCCTCTCCGATTGTCCATGCAGTGCGTCTCGTCCCCATGGCTGATTGTAGTCTAGCCCAAACTTTAGAAGTAAACCGAGTGTCCCTGTCCGATACAATACTGACTGGAACTCCATGCAACTGCACTATTTCCTTAATGTACAATTGGGCCAGTCGATCCAAACTGTACGTCATGCGAATCGACAGAAAATGGGCAACTTTGGTCAGCCGGTCTACAATGACCCAAATGTTATCATGTCCTAAATTTATTCTAGGCAAGCCCGAGACAAAATCCATAGAGATGTGCTCCCAGTTCCACTCTGGCACGGGTAAAGGCTGCAACAACCCAGTGGGCCTTTGATGCTCAACTTTTACTTGTTGGCATGTTAGGCACTTAGACACAAATAGTGCTACCTACTTTTTCATATTATTCCACCAAAAGGTTTTCTTCAGGTCCTGATACATTTTAATACTTTCGGGAT
>NW_006499776.1:1058604-1069781 GCF_000471905.2 Amborella trichopoda
TGTAAGGTACCTTAGAAATTGGGGCACCCCTGGTAATAATTCAATAGAGAATTCAATTTGCCTATCAAGCGCTAATCCTGGCAATTCTTCAGGGACAACATCAAGAAATTCTTTGATAACCGGAGTGGTATCTAAATTTATCTCTTCCTTCCTATATTCCTTGATATAGGCAAGAAAGCCTTGACCCCTTTTTTTAAGGAGGCGATTAGCTCCAATACAGGAGATTAAATATGATGGGGAGTCTTCTTTAATACCGTTGAAGTAAAATACTAGTTGATTCGGAATACTAAAGGTAATCATTTTTGTATAACAATCAATACTTGCATGGTATGCAGAAAGCCAATCCATGCTTAAGATTACATCAAAATCTTGAATTTCTAGGAGTATTAAATCAACCAACAGTTCCTTTTCTTCTATCTTTATTATACAGGATTTGTACACTATATTGGTGTCACTTGAATTTCCCATCGGTGTGGTTACCTCTAGAATGTATTTTAATTGTTCTGGTTTTACCTTTAAGTGGCATGGAAAGTGTGGTGATACAAATGAATAAGTAGATCCAGGATCAATCAAACCATGAGCTACTTTTTGGAAGATAATAAGGATACCTTGGATCATTGATTTTGAGGCCAGAGTGTCTTGCTGGGTGATAGCAAATACTCTTCCCTTCATCTGAGGCTTTTGAGCTACCTCTCTGTGCTTTGAAAGCTGCTGCATCTGTAAGCTAGGATATTTTCTAATCTGGTGCCCCAATTTTCCACATTTAAAATAGGCTCCAGTATTTCAATAATAAGGGCTCGAGCCATGCTTTTTCCCACATTTTTTACATGGCTCTATTGGGCTTTGAAGTGGCATGGGCCTTGGCTTCTTGTTTGCCCTTTCAAACTGTTGTCGATTAGATGGTGTGGGTCTAACCTGACTTTTCTGATTTTTCATCTTTTGGTAATCTTCGAAATCTTTTTCCACAATTTGGGCTCGATCTACTATTTCTGCATAAGTTCTCAATTTGGAGACTGATATTCTGCTTCTAATAGCTGGTCTGAGACCCCTTTTAAATGTTTTCACCTTTCTTGCCTCATTGTTAATCATATGTGGTGCAAACCTGGCCAATTTAGTAAACTTGGCCTCGTACTGTGCTAATGTCTGGTTTTCTTGGATAAGTTTCAGAAATTCCATTTCTTTTTGGTCTCGAATAAAATCAGGGAAATAATTTTCATTAAATGCCTCTAAAAATACTTCCCAAGTCAAGGGTTTATTTTCTTTGATCAATACTCCTTTTGCCATTCGCCACCAATGTCGTGCTTCAACTTCTAACATAAAAACTGCCAAGGCCACCTTCCTATCATCAGGGCAGTCCATCACTTTAAATATTTTCTCCAATTGAATAATCCATCCCTCAGCTTCCAGTGGGTTTACAACACCCTTAAAAGAAGAAAGGTTCAATTTCATAAATTGTTTGATATTACTCCCACCATTTCCCTTAACTGCCTGCCTGGGTGAAATGTTGTTTTCTATCTGATGTTGCATTAGAGCAACCATATTTTCGAAGGCTATGTGAATTCCTTCCATATTAGCTTCATCTATTCTGGATCTCGACTTCCTCCCGATCTGTACATGCAATAAATGTGATTTTAAGTACATTTTTTTAAAATTTCCTAAGAATCATAAACCTATTGCTCTGATACCATAGTTGTCACGCCCCAAGAATTACAATACTGATATTCCTGAGATGTGACAGTCAAAACATATATACATATCTTTTTAAGACAAATTGACAATGGCAAATTCTTACAAAGTAACAAAAGAAAGTTTAAGCACAACTACAATATCTTCTAGAGTTGATCCTGACGAGCACTCATTATCCTGAAAAAATGTTTACCATAATTTGATGAGTTTGGCTACTCAGTAAGTGATCATCATAATTCTAAAAATAATCATGGTTGGAAGATATCAATATTTTCAAAAGGGAGATCTATTAACAGAAATGCATTAACAGTTTCACTTTCAAAAATGCATAATTAAGTAAATCCGAATAATTGAAATGCATAAAATATTTTAACGACAGTGCATAATTCAAAGGATTTCACAAATTACCCTACTGGCATCCCAAGTAGGTCACTTATATACCCCATCAGCGTCCTGATGGGTCGACATAATCCCTATTGGTGTCCCAGATATGTCCACTTAATCCCTACAGATCCACTAATACCACACCGGCGTATCGGATGAGTCCACTTAATCCTTACCGGCGTACCGGAAACTTCCACTTATACCTCACCGGCGAGCCGGATGAGTCCACTTGCATACTTAAAGTATTTCTAAATCTCTTTAAACATTTGAAAGCAGCAATATCATGTACTTAACATATCATTGAAATTATTAATATGAATTTCACTGAAACCATTAATAACAGTCACTTTTAATAACATTTCAAAAATAACCAGTCAAATATTTTGGGCTCAAATTTAGAAAGGTAGCATTTCGTAAAGACATTCTAGCATAATTGCCAATCTAATATGTATAGAAATTGTGAGATTGCACAGAGTGCCCATCAACATTGTGTCAGACAGGGAAGCTAGATTTACCTCCAGATTTTGGATAAGTCTGCAGCCAGCATTGGGAACCAGACTTACATTTAGCACCGTCTTTCACCCCCAAGTAGATGGACAGTCAAAGAGAACCATTCACTCCTTGGAGGACATGTTAAGGGAATATGTCACTGACTTTAAGGGAAGTTGGGAAGACCATCTACCCCTGATCGAATTTGCTTACAGCAACCGCTTCCAAGCCAGTATTCAGATGGCACCTTATGAGAGCCTGTATGGAAGAAAGTGTAGGTCGCCCATTTGTTGGGACGAGGTGGGCGAAAGAAGACTACTAGGGCCCGAAATGGTTCATATGACTTCTGAGAAGATTTCCTTGATTAGAGAGTGGATCAAGATAGCTCAAAGTCGACAAAAGAGTTACACCGATAATCATTGGAGAAACCTCGAGTTTGAAGTAGGGGATCGAGTCGTCCTGAAGGTATCACCAACCAAGGGTGTTAGGTAAAAAGGGGAAATTGAGCCGACAATTCGCTGGACCTTTTAAAGTCCTGGAATGAATTGGAAGCGTGGCTTACTGACTTGCCCTGCAAACTGAACTGGCTAGCGTCCACAATGTCTTCAATATATCATTGCTGAGGACATATCAACCTGACCCATCCCATGTCTTGGAGTATAAACCAATCCCGCTTAGGGAAGACTTGACCTATGTTGAGCAACCAATTAAGATTTTGGACAAAAGAGTACAAGTGTTGCACAATAAAGAAATTCCCCTAGTCCGGATACAATGACAATATCATTCAAGGGAAGAATCAACATGGGAATGGGTGGATGAGATTAAGGAGAAATACCCCCACCTTTTTAATTAATGTTAATATGATTTTGAGGACAAAATCCCTTTAAAGGGGGGGATGATGTAAGGGCCACAATTTTCTCCCAAGCCAGTATTACCAAGTGGGAAAAGGGATGTAATGTCAAGCGAGAAGTCATATGGATTTTTGCCGTGTACAAAAGGCGTATGGAATATCGCCGTCTGAGGCATTGTCACGCGTGTTTAAGAAGCAGCGCCGGTTGGAAGAGAAGAGAGAGCAACGCTGATTGGAAGAGAAGAGAGAGCAACACCAATTGGAAGAGATGAGAGAGCAGTGCCAGTTGGAAGAGAAAA
This sequence comes from Amborella trichopoda, assembly GCF_000471905.2. The sequence goes on from NW_006499776.1 coordinate 1,062,313, forward strand.
GAAAGCAGCACATAATGGAAGAGGAGAGAGAGCAACGCCAGTTGGAAGAGAAGAGAGTAGCGCGCTGGTTGGAGTAGCATCAGTTGGAAGAGAAGAGAGAAACGTTGAAGAGAAGAGAAGAGAGAGCAGCGTCGGCTGGAAGAAAAGAGAGAGCAGCGCCGGTTGGAAGATAAGAAAGAACATCACCAGTTGGAATAGAAGTGAGAGCAACGCTGGTTGGAAGAGAAGAGAGAGCAACGCTGTTGGAAGAGAAGACGGTAAAGCTCCTGTTGTGGAAGAGAAGAGAGAGCAGCATCGGTTGAAAGAGAAGAGAGAGCAGCACCGGTTGGAAGAGAAGAGAGAGCAGCATCAGTTGGAAGAGAAGAGAGAGCAGCGCCGGTTGGAAGAGAAGAGAGTAGTGTGTTTGTTGAAAGAGAAGAGAGAGCAGCACCGGATGGAGCAACGCCAGGTGGAACAGCGCCAACTGGAGCAGCACCAGTTGAATGTTTGATAGTGCAGCGTCGGGAGTGTTGTAGTCAAATGTACAGCCTTTGTACCTGTCAGAGCCGTCTCGTACGTGTCAGAGCAATGAGTGATTGTGTCAGCCATAGTGTTTTCCAACCACCCTCTCCGTTTAAGCCTTGGACAACACGGGTCTCTCCCATTTTTCTCAACTTTTCCCTCTCTCTTAAAGTTCACTGCTACCCCTTTCAAAGATAGCCCACTGGCGAAGCCAAGGAAAGCCCGTGGAGGCCATGAGTGAGGATTTGTAATACCGTGAGAAGTCAAGGTAAGTGGGTTTAGCTTTATGCATCCATGAGTGTTGTAAAAATGTTGAAATGCATTAGATGATATAAAGGAAAATGTGAAGGATGAATGGGTTAACATGAGGTTGAAGTTTCAGTTTGTGCTTCTCAATGCCAAGACTGTGTCTACCATATGTTTGATCTTTTTATTTCTGGAAACTCATGAAATTGCTCACTATGAGACTCCTTATCACGAATAAGGTTCCAAGCCCAAAGTGAAGATTGGCTAAGAAACATTTAGTGTTCTTTAAAAATATATTAACTTGAGAATGTGAATTTCCAGAACTGTGAATGTTTTTGCAACTCTATGTTCGATGACTAAATGGAGTCCAAATAGGACCAAATCAGTCCCAAATGAAATACATGTGTGTATAATCCAAGTTTACTTCTTTGTTCATGATAATATTTTGCATGGATAAAGGATATGGCCCTAAATGTTGAGGCGTGGCACTGTTCACAATCGCTGTTATTTCCAGCTAATGTAGCCCTTTTGGGCAACGCTTTTGACCTAGCTAATGGTATCCAAAAACATTGAAATTACTAAAATGGCAAGGTTTATGAATTTACTTAAAGTTTCATGTTTTGAGTTGTTTGAAACTCCCAACGGATTTTGAGCTATGACACGAAATGCGCAAACACGTCACTGCACACTGTTGCAGGAAAATTTCCAGCAACTAAGGCTCACTTTTTACTGAGCTATTGATCCATCAAATGGCACCCAAATTTCTTCAAATCACTTTTTTTTTAAGGAAATTTGTATTAGCTCAAGATTTCATGTTGGAGGCATCCTGAAACTCCCCTTACATTGGGAGCTAGCCCTCGCCTAGAGGACCACGTCTTTGCATCATTGTATGACCATGTGACACTAAGTTATCTTGATATATGATGAATGTGAATGCCATATGATAAATTCCATGAGAATTCTATAGAGATAAGTGAATGACGCCATGTTAACTACACTTTGTGAGAAAAAAGGGCCACGAGAGCGATAATGATGACATGAATTAACAATGAATGCCAAATGCTTCTGAGAAAGCTTATTTGTTAATGCCCTGTGAATGCTTACGAAATGCATATCTTTTGCTAAATTCTATGACGTTATGATGAAATATGTTCCATCTGTTATGAGACAATGAATGGCCACCGCTTATGTTATTATTGACCACTACGCGGTGGGACACTCACCTGTAGTGGATACTGTTATGATGACTCCTTATATTGTTATCGACCACTACGTGGTGGGACACTCACCGGTAGTGGATACTACACTGTTATATTGATGAGAGTGTTGACCACTATGCATTGGGACCCGTTTGGTAATGAATATTAGACTTATTGATGGGAATATTGGCCACTATGCGGTGGGACTCGAGCCCATCGGTAGCGAGAGCTAGGTTCACCAAGACGTTGATGAGAATATTGGCCACTATGCGGTGGGACACTCACCGGTAGTGGATGATACCATGATATTCCTACTACGTGATGGGACACCCATCGGTAGTAAGGAAAGAGATGTCGGCATATCCCCAAACCTGCATAATGATAGGAACGGATTAAGGGAGAGGATAAAGGATCGCACCCTAGAATTATGAAATTATATGTGATTGATTCCTTGCAAGGTAAGGGCCTATCGAAACCCCAATGCACACTAGGGACTGTGGGAGTGTTTTGATGGTATTATGAAGTGGATACCCTGCTTGTCATTATCCTCCCTCCTGTGTGATGGAAGAGGTCTTAAACAATGGGATTGGCTTAACTTGATGTATAGGGCCTCTACTGCGGGAGTAGGTGATTTAGGGAGTGCGTGGGTAATGATTTAATTTCTTTATAAGGAATGTTTAGCATTATAATGATGGAATGATTTCACTAATTGAAGGTCCTGATTTAGTGATGACTGCCACTTAAATGCAATGTCCATATTCGCTGTCTTGACTTGATATGAATTCATCCTAATCTATGACTTCATATTGACAAGCTGTACTACTGTCACATATGGACAGCACTACCACAAATGTATAACTCTAGACCTCCTTACTAGGTTGTATAGCTCATCCCATTATTTCTCCTCTACTTGTAGTTGATAGCGGCAGGTACAGGGCTGGAAGTCCATGTTTGGCAGCTGGAAGATGAAGCTAATGTTCTTGAAGAAGGTGCTTAGACCTTGTTTATGTCTTTGCTGTTGAGCCCTGGTTTGTTTTTTTTCTTGGTGGAAATGTGTAATATGGGGCCTAGATGCTCCGAATTGAATGTAATATTTTGGAAGACTTTTATATCATGAATTTTGGTGTGTGGAGTTTTTCCTTACTCTTCTGCTAGTTAAGCTTGTCGCTTTAGCTCTCTTCTATGATTTTCTCAATTTCTGAATATAAAGGCATTGTGTCCACTCCTACCTGAGTGACAAATATTACATTGAATCACGAGCCCACGCTCGATCTCCCATCACCGCGTGAGGTATGGTGGTCAGGGCTGGGGTCGTGAAAAAACTAGCCGGCTAGCCTTTCTTGGAAGAGTCGATCTTGTGCCTTCATGAGAAGATAGTCGCTTGCATCGAGAAGAAGGCCACAATAACTAGCCGTCAGTAGGATCTCAAGAGGGAGGCACAAGGAGGCTTCAAGAGAATGATAGAAATCAAAGAAGAGATGCGCATATTGAGACAGGAATTCGCAGGCCTTGAGACAGAGATGGTTCAAAGGAGGGCCATGGAGGCCTCATTAGTTAAAGATTTGTTTGAACTCAATGGCACAATTGAGTCAGAAACTAGGGCGATGGCAGAGGAGACTCAATGGTGGCGGAACTGATGGAGCATGTTCAGTGCACCGAGACTTCTCCTGCAGAGCATAGCGTAGAGATCAATAAGATGAGCGATAGTTTCTGAGCATGTTATTTCCTCTTGCTAGTACTTTGTAAATGTTTTTAACTAATGAATAAAGTGCTTCTCTCTTTTGATTGACTTTGCTGCATGATTTCATTCTCTTCTTACTTTTGCTGCAGCTCATGTGATTTCTTTTTTTTTAACGCCTCTCAACAGTTTTATTGTCCCAAGAGGCTAATACCCTTGGCATTGTTTAGCCCCATGGTGGGCAGCCGCAGCTTGGATAGCTTCGAAATGGGGTGTCGTTGCTTTTTCTCCTCTTAATGTTTGATTGACCAATGACTCATAGTTCATTTTCCTCATGATTTGGTTAGCCTGGTTGCTATAGATAGTCTAGTCAAGAGGGGCTTCGGCCTCCATTAGTGGCGCATTTACTTCGAGCTCATCATAGCTTTTAGTCTCTGGCACGAACTCCTTGAGATGTTTTGAAGCGACACGCATGACCTCCAACTGACTCTGGAGACTGCGAACTTCGGTTCTTAAGTTTGCTAGGGAATCCTGCCCTTGAGGGGAAGAAAGTTACTCTTTATCGAACTGCTCTCCTCTTGAGAGGTCCGGGAAAAGTAGAAATTTCAACTTGTCACCGGTCCGAGGAGCATCATCTATACTTATAGTAACTAGATTTTGAAAAATATTTCATGGCGGTTGTCGTGCCACTTTGGATTTCAAGAGCGCAAAGAGGATATGCAGGAATTTCTATTGGTCAGACGTATAGGTGATCCTTGGAGCCGAGAATTCTATCCTCATGAATTTCTCAATCTTAGGAATGACCTCTGGTTCATCTTCCGGTCAAGGTGACACAGAACTAGGGGCAGAGGGCGAAGAATTCTTTTTGAGAGAAGATAGAGTTTCTTGAGAGATGATGGTTGGGATGTTAGAATGAAGGGTGGTTAGGGGTAAAATTCTACCCTGCCTTTTCTTCCTTTTTTAACATGTTCACCAATGTTTTCCCAACATCCTCCACATCTTCATGAGACAAAGACGTTGTCTTGATTGTATAATTGTGACCTCCATCGTTTGGCTTCTGGGGCCACGCCAGGACCGTGAAGTAATATTTGGCATTGGTATAGTGAGTTTCGGCCACAAGGAATGGCCTGTTGTCCGCATAGACAATATGCTATCTCCTGTCTCGGCTCTACTTGAAACATTGATGTAATGTTGATGGAACCACCCCCTGATCATGGAGTCGTGGCCGATCGAGGAGAATATTGTAAGAAGTGTCGGTGTTGATTCCATGAAACTGGGCATAATCGTTCAGCTCACTGATCTTAAAATGAAGGCATATCGTGCCAGCTGGCTTCTCTCCTGATTGGTTGAACCATTGAACTGTGACATGGGTCGGGGTAAGATCTTCGGACCACAACCGCAATCAAGTAAGGATCTTGGAATAAGGTTGACTATTGACCCTCTATCTAACATATTTTGGTTGATGGGTTATGCGTGTAATTCGTCAGTAACAAAGAGAGGATGATTATGAAATTTTTCCCCAAGCTGTAGAGCGTCCTCTAAAAAGGTGATTGGTATACATCCTTCTAAAATTGTCGGGTCGACCTCAATAGGTTATACTTCGGTTTCGTACACTTTTGGGTTAGAAAGAGCTTAAACCAAATCCATCCGGTAATCCTTTCCGAGCATGAGGGAGTCGTAGATACTTAGAAGAGCCAGAAGCTTTCATAGATGCCTTATCACATCATATTTCACCTCTTCTTGATCCAGCCCTTGTGCTCCTGGTCTTGACACTGATTTGGGTGGTATGTTGGGTTGAGGAGTAGGTTTGGGTAGAGAAGGTTTATTTTAGCCAGCTGACTGACTTGATTGCACAACAGGCTCTGTTTATGTGACAAAAGTTTGAGGATTTGGAAGAGACTGAGTGCATGGGATCAAAGAGGTCTCATGGAATTGGAGAATAGGTGGATTGTTTGATGTATTGGGATTAGGAAGGACCCCTGGGAGTTGTAAGATAGGCAAACTAGTCTTTGGATTAGGGGGCAGTGGTGGACTAGTGGACTAGTGAACTTTAAGGTGCCCAACTACTGCGGTGGAGGCTGCAGCGTCCTGCCTGATCTGAGATTTATCTATCAGTGGTGGGTATTGCTCTTAAAATTTGCACCATGTAGCAAGCTCCCAGAGAGTAGGAGCTTTGCCCATTTGAGTCTCTCAGTCTCTGCTCAAAGTCAGGCTTAGGGGGCCACTGGGGTTTCTTTAGCTTCAAGTTCTTATGCTTCTTTGAAGAAGGTGGCTCTGCCTTGGATTTAGCTGTCAGGGCATCAGCAACTGTTAAGAATCTTGCTGTTTGTGCTAGGGTGTTTCTCAATATTTTTGGCTGCGTTCTGCTCATATTGATTCCTTCAAATTTTCGATCGAGAGCCTCGATGTCCGAGCATATCACGGTTGTACCTACAGGTAACATAGGAAGAATGAGAAGAAGGAGAAGGGTTAGAAGGTGGGGGACTTTTAAGGTCATTCCCCTCATCAAACAGATCTGAGCAGCTTTTTATGTCATCACTTGGGTTGGACATGTTCTGAGGGTCTTTTAGGTCTTTCCCTTGCTTAGACCATTAGGAAGTGCTATTAACGTCGTCACCCTCATTTGACGTATGCTGGGTGAGAGATGGCATGGGAACCTGTCTTGATAGGATGAAGAAGGAAGAAAGATCGTGTTAAGGATGAAGTCCAGTAAAGTTGGTAGTGGAGGAAGGGGCCTAAGAAATTACTGCTCGACTGTGGGTTGAGCGGTCCTGTTTCTTCGGCGAGTAGCCCTTGGTGGCCATCTCTTTATGGTTTTTTGAAGTGATGTTTGATTCATCTCATTAGGCTTGCGAACAAGAATAGCTTGGCAAACTGCTTCTCATCTTAAGGACTGAGTCTGCTTCGGCCATGGCAGACTATCCATGGCTGGGAAGTCGAGGATTCGACGGAGTCCGAGTCATTGATAGGAAGGTCTTGCTTTGTGAGATCTTCTTACCCCGATAGAGGAATGACTTGGGGATCACTTACGGGGAGATTGTAAAACTCCTAACACTCCCACATTTTCTTTACGGATATATCAAGGAAGCTTGTGCATTTCGACAGGTAATGACCTCTTATCTAATGGTATGAGCACCAACGATCTTCAGTCCCCTTAGCAAGGCGACAGGTATGTCGTGCCTGCTTTAGTGTGATTATGCCTTGATGAAGCATTATAATGAAGATGGCGTAAAGGACAACATGCATTTCATCATCCTCTTGAATGGTTACTGCATGGGAGGCCTCGGTTGCCCCAAAGGACTTCTTTAAGTCTTCAAGCTTTATCTGACCCTTCTGAATCAAGGCCTCAATAATATCCTTTACTGTGTAGCAGTCATTTGCAGAATGATTGATCCTGCGATGGTAGGCACAATAATTCGCCTGAGTGTCAAGGCCAAGTTGCTCGGGGAACTTGGTTTCTAGAAGCTAGATCATATTCTGTTCCAATAATAACAAAAACAACGTAGGAACCCATTCCTTCTTGAAGGGATAGACCTTGTTCCTATGCCTAATGAAATAATCACCCCATTCGAGGTTGGATGGTGGGGGTACCCGATTGTACAACTATAATTCCTTGCCTGCTTGGGGTATTACCTTTGCCATGCTTACCCCTTTAGAGAGGTCTAAAGTTTGGGAGAGAGCCTTCTTTGAATCAGTTGTTCCGAGAGCACTGATTATCCCTTTCTATTGGCTACCCCGTATGTTGTTCCGAGAGCTACCATTGCCCCAGTTGTTTGTTGAGTTTGTAGATGGTTGTCGTGTCCCACCGTGGTGGCGGGATAAACTTTCTATGCCAATTGATTTAG
>NW_006499776.1:1070070-1138202 GCF_000471905.2 Amborella trichopoda
TCGCATGTTTCGCACTCAAGTTTGGACTTCTTCCTTCTCAGGCATAGGATTAGGATGGCGGGAAGCCAAATTTCTCCATCTTGATATGAATTGATCCACGGGCTCATCAGGGTTTTGAGTCAGGGTGAGAAGTTCGATAGTTTGAACCTCTCTCTTGACCTCATGAAAGCGTTGACAGAACAGTTTCTCCATCTCCTCCCATGTATGCATGGAGTTTGAAGGAAGTCGGGCATACCATTGAAATGTTAGGCCATCGAGGGTCTCAACGAACTGTCAGAGAAGAAGTCTCCCGTCAGCCGCTGTTTCTCGACATGCTGCCTGAAAGTGGGCAATATGCTGGTTTGGGGATGTGGTTCCCTTGAATAAAGGAAACTTCCCTTTCTTTTAATCTGAGGGAAATGGGACCTGATCAATATACGAGGGGTATGACCTTTGATAAGGCGTCGCACCTTGTATCCAAGGATTTGTCTGTCCTTTAGGCTACGGGTGACCATAGTGTCAATGTCAGTCTAAGAGACGGGATGACAGAATTGTCCTATGAGGTAGAAGCAGGGGGCTGTCGTCAAAGTGATGGGAGTTGACCTCATGGTTAGCCGACTGGTGTGCAGCATCGATACGATTGATCTTTTCCATCATCGCGGGCACAAAATCTTCAATCTTGCTCGTGCTCTCTTCCTGTGCAGCACCGGGCTCGCTTACAACCATTATGCTGACCATTTTTAGATGGAGGTCAACGTTAGTGGCAACTGAGGGCTTGCGAGCTTGATGGGTCATACATGGTACGTAAGTTAGCAGAGGGCCAGCATGCCCTGACTGAACTCGAATCTTGTATACTGATTGCATTTGTACCAGATCTCGACGGCCTGAGGACTGTGGTTGCTGAGTGGCTGGGTCTTCTTCTAAGACAGTAACCATGACATAGGGCTCATGGAGCTCTTCTTCAGGCTTCATCGTCTGAAGGGGGTAGAAGGGATTAAGGTGAAGAGGGTCGTCAGAATTGGTTGTTTTGACAGTGTTGGTCATCTCCCTAGTCAAAATTTGCAGACCTATATCACATTTAGCCTTGAGGTTTTGATGGACCTTGGGCCAAAACTGCGATCTAAATTACGGCTGGTCAGCTCTTCTTACATAGGAGAGAGCTATCTCCATCAAGTGCAGCAATGGGTGACGATCAGGAACTGGAGTCATCTTCGGAAGGGGAGGACGAAGGACTTGATCTTCCAACAGGTCAATGCCTTGAGCTCTCTTATGAGCTTCAGAGACACGACCAAAGTGACAGAGCTGGTTCAGGATGGTACTCTTGGGAAAATCCTTCGAGTGTCAAGGCTAAAGGTACTTGCTTGATGAAGGAGGATTGGGCCAGAGTAGGATTGAGTCATGCGACGGCACGGGTCTAGGGCGAGGGGACGTCTGTGATGGCGACATGTGTGCGCTCCTTGAAGAAGGATTGAGGGAGACCTAATGGTCAGCCTGGGCTCGTGCAAGTGATCTGGCCTAAGGAGGCAAATAACTACGAGTAGATGTCTATAAGAGAACAGGTGTAAGCCTTCCCCTTACAGGGTGCACTTGTGTGTGAAGAGTCGGAGGACAAGGAGGTCGTCTCCTGTGTATTCGGATTGGCGCAATGACAGTGTTGCTCCTAGCAGTGAGATGCATGGGATCAGTGTGTGCAGGACCTGACCTTAGAAGGTCTGATCCTGGATACTGACTCGGGGTAGTAGAAGGATTGCCCCGTAATGTGGCCCGAGTGGGTGACCCACGAGCCTTGTGGTGTGTGTGAGGGGTGGAGACCGTGGGATTTCCTCTTCGAATGTGTTGAGCCTTTAGGGATAGAGAACAATCGTGCATAAATGTTGGGGTAGCCTTATGGCGACCCACATAAGCAATGGCAGCTTGTTTTCCTTTTGCAGAGAGGGACTAGAGAGCCTTCCGGTGTACCTCAGGAATACGACTGGCATGTGACTTGTCAGTGGCTGGGTGTATGCTGTGTGGGGCAGTTGCAGTCCTGTCAATGTAGGGTGCCTTGGTGGAGTTTCCATCAGAGTGAAGAAATGGGGAGTGAGGGATCAGAAAATTTTCGATCTGGATAAATGGGTTACAGAACCCGCAAGCCATATATACAATGTGGAAAGATAATGAAAACAGATAATCAAAGGAGAAACTAACCAAACAAGAATGATCCAAGTATGGGGTCATAAGTCCATAGTGGACTCGTCAAGCTGGTTAGGTGCCTCGATCTCACCCTCCAGATCCTTTAGGGATCAGGAGGCACGTGTCTAGGGTTTCAAGGGAAGACCCGAGATGTTTTTTTGAGATCGCTCTCTCAAGAATCTCGTTCGAGAACGAGGGCAGGTGTTACCAACCGGTGAGAGAGGAATTTAAGTTGGGTTCGGGACTCACTCGGGTTGGGTCGCATGGGCGCCCTCTTAAATCACGAAGAAAGCCCTTCAGTAATAAAACTAGTTTGGAAACGCCCCTTGGCTCGTGTTCTATTTTCTGCAATCACACACATATGGAAAAGGGTATAAGACAGGTGCGTCGGACCTCACCCTTTGTCCTCATTGATGAACGTGCATGCGCATTCAAAAAGAAGAAGAGAAAAATAAGAGAAGAATGACGGGGGAGAGAAGAATTCGACTGAGAGGGATGACCAAGGTGGTGAATAATTGGTTTGACGTGGTAGCAAAACGGGCTCAGTAGCTAACACCGGCTCACAATATTACTACTAGATGTCATTACTAGTACCAACTAGCTAGACACTATAGTAGTTTGTCATGGCAATAAAGCGGGCCAAGTAATCCTGACACAACAACATTATGGCTAGACGACAAAACTATCATGAGAGGCTAACCTCAATCCCTCTTAGTCAAATGAAAGAATGATTGAATGATGGACATGAGGAAAGAATAAAGAATTAAATAAGAGAAGAAGCGAACATAAGGAAGGAGATAGAAGAAGGGAAGAGACGAGTACAAAAGGCTTGAAAATAAAAGAGAGAGAGGGAAGGAAGACACAGTTCGCACTAGGCATTATCGACTGTGTTAGAAAGAAGAGAGAGAAAATGCAATCGGCACTAGGCTTCACCAACTGTGTTTATATAGAGGAGAAGAGAAAGAAGCCGCAGTCGGTGCCAAGCTTCACCGACTGTGCCAGAAGAAGAGAGAGAAGATGCAGTTAGCGCTAAGCTTCGCCAACTATGTCAGAAGAAGAGAGAGAAGATGCAGTCAACATTAGGCTTCACCGATTGTGTCAGAAGAAGAGAGAGAAGATGTAGTCGACGCTAGGATTCGCCGACTATGAGAAATGAAGAGACCCAGTAAACGTTAGGCCTGTGCTGGTTCTGATGGTAGAGAGGCAAGAGAGAGAGATCGAGTCGACGTTAGGCTTCGTCAACTGTGACAGAAAAGGAGAGAGAAATCGAGCGAGCACTAGACTTCACCGATTGTGATAGAAGAAGAGAGAGAAATCCAGTCGATGCTAGTCTTCACTGACTGTGACAGAATAAGAGAGAGAAATCTAGTCGGTGTTAGGCTTCGTCGGCTGTGAGAGAAGAGAGGGAGAGAGAAAGAAATCCAACCGGCGCTAGGCTTCGCCGACTGTTACAGAAGAGAGCAAAGAAAGAAATCCAACCAGTGCTAAGCTTCGTTAACTGTGATAGAAGAGAAGAAGAGAGAGAAATCCAGCCGATGCTAGGCACCGTTGATTGTGACAGAAGAGGAGAGAGAAAAAAATCCAACCGGTGCTAGGCTTCACCGACTGTAACAGGAGAGAAGGAGAGAGAAATTCAGTCAATGCTAAGCTTTATCGGCGGTGACAGAAGAGAGAGAAAGAAATCCAACTGGCGCTAGGCTTCACCTACTATGACAAAAGAGAAGAAGAGAGAGAAATCCAGTCGGTGCTAGACTCTAACGACTGTGATAAGGAACGGTGGGAGATAGAGATGAGAAGAAGAGAGAGAAAGAGATAAAAACGAGAAGAAGAAAGATAGAGATAGAGATAGAGATAGAGATAGAGATGAGAGATATAGAGATGCGAAAGAGAGAGATAGAAATAGAGATAAGAAAGAAGGGAGGAGAGAGAAAGAGGGGAGGAGAGAGAAGGAAAGGAGAAGAGAAAAGAGAGGAAGAGAGAGAAAGTTACGTGCCTGAAGGGTATCAGCCCTTTTCTTCTCTCTTCTCTCTCTCTGTCCATGACGTACTCAAGAACTTCAGCAAGAATAGAAATTTTATTGAATCAATGAGAAATGAACCGAAAGGTTTTTTACAATTTAGCTTTGGTTGTTAATATATAGTGAGACTAAAACGTGGGTGTATGCCGGTAGACACCTGCTTTAAATCTGGCGAGTTCTATGGTTTTCTTAAACCCTTAGGATCAAATTGGCTTAGTAATCCCAAAATCCATAGGTCACACAATTTACCCTGTGAGCCGGAACCATTATGTCAGGCTAGAACCCAGCAGATGCCTATTTTGACCAAGATTTTTGAAAAAGTGCTATTTTACGAAATAAATCATTAAAAATAGTGAAAGCTTTATTTTGACCCAAATTTTCTCTGAGAGCTTCACAAGAGGTTGAGGGAGTCACCCAAATTGAAAAAAGATCAATGTGGACAAGTTTTGGTTCAAGCGACACGGGGTGTGCTGCGCAGATGACATAGAGTGTGTCGCCAAAGTCATCTTGCAAATGCCCTATTTTATTAAAACAATCATTAAAAATAGTAAAAAAATCCATTTGGACCCAAATGTTTTTTGGTAGGTTCATAAGAGGCTAAGGAACACACCTGAAAATAAAATTTTCAATTTGGAAAAGTTTTGGTTTGGGCGACAAGGGACGTGCCACCCAGGTGACACGACTCATGTCGCCTAGCCTTGGGCGACACGACTCATGCCGCCCAGGCCCGTTTTTCCCCAACTACGTTTTTATCATTTTTTGTGTTTTTAGGGTTATCTTTTAGGTGGTTTGGGAGTGTGGTGTTATCCGCGTTGCTCAATTCCAAATTTCTTTTTTAAAAAAGAATGGTTTTACCAAGGGATTTGTTGGTTATGGGATAACTCTGTCCCAACAAATCCCTCATTCAGATGAACTCACTTTGGGTGACCACAAAAGGATGAAAAACGAGAAGGTTGAAGGGGATGGGACTTTTAGAAAATTTACACTGGAAGAGAAAGCCTAGGTGAGTAGAGAGACCTTCCTTAAGAAAACCCTAACCCTCTTCTTAAGCCTGAGTAAACCAAGACCTAGGGCACAATAACCCTAGATCTAAACCATTTTTAGGGCACAACCACCCTATTACTACTAGAGAATTACTGTTCGACATCTGGACAACAAGGGCAAAAGGAACTGGTTCTGATATGGGTGAGCCCTCGAAGGCTTAGGAAGCCAGGGCCATCCGGCTTGGTTCTGTATTTTCTTCTCCTTCACTTCCTCTTTTCTTTTGTTGTATATATTTTATTTTGATCTGGATGTTATTCATTCTAATTGAAAATTGTGTTTTAAAATACTTCGGATCACGCTGGCTCCACCATATATCTGAGAGTAGATCTACTCGTTTCTGATGTAATCTCAGATCTGAATTTGATTGTTCCCACTTTCTCTACCATTGATTTTTCATTTTTTTTATAAGTTGAAAGTGTCAGATCTGAGAGACGCTAGATCGCTCAATTTTGCGCTATAAACAGTTTGGCGCCCACCGTGGGGTGAATCAAGCGTGATCCGAGCATCAAAATTTTTAACATCTTAGAATCTTTTGAAACTTTGCCGGCATGTTCTAGGTACATTTTTTCTGTTAGATCTGCTATCGCTTTATTTTAATTTATTTTCATCAAAAACAAATTTATTTGTTGTTTCTCCAAGTTTACAGTAAGATTATTTTATGAATATCTACAAGAAAAAAATATAAAAAAAAAAAACAAAATTTTTTTTGAGTGACACAGGGCATGCCGCACAAGCGACACGGGGCATGTTACCTAGGTGACACGGATCGTGTCGCCCTGGTCTAGGGCGACAGGCTTTTTGGTTCCCTCCATTGCCCAATTCAAAATTGTTTGAAATTTTGTAGGCTGGGTTTTGGGACTTTGTTGTGACTGTCCAAAAACTTTCCTATCAAAATAAATATTTAAAAATACCAAAAAAATATTTTTCTTGATACATGTTTGTTTTTTCTGCTGTTCTTCTATTTCACTTCGTTTTAATTTTATTTCATCAAAAAATCAGATTTTCTTGCTTCTCCAAGTTTCAATAGCCTTTTTTCATCATGATCAACAAGATAAAAAATAAATAAAACTTTTGGGCGACATGACCCATACTGCCCAACCTTCAGGTGCGACACCACCTGTGCCACCCAATTACAGATGTGTCAGAAACATTCTAGGACCTCATATGGCTGTTCTAGAGCCTTTTTTGTGCTTGTTCACTAATCTTTGTCTTAAAATAAATTTTTTAAAAATATAAAAAAAAAAAATTGCTTCAGATAAGTTTGTCTTGCTGCTGACTTTTTCTTTTTTATTTTAGTTTTTTAATTTTGTCTGAATTCCTGTTTTCCCTACTTTCATCATGCTTAGTTTAGTTGTTTTCATCATATATATATATATATATATATATATATATAAATAAAACTGATTGAGGGTTTCTTGCACCCTCCCTGAACCGTGTCCCGTTCAAGTCATCCCCGACTTGGGTCACGCTCGACATAGCACGAACTGTTTCTGGTTTCACTGCTTTGACCATACATTCTTAGGGGTTCCTCACCCCTCCAGCTACATTGTGCCTCGAACGAGTTTCACCTCGAAGCGTGCATCGCTAAGTGCGATTAACGCCGAGCACTCATTTGTTTTATTTCCTATTGTGTGCATATGTGCTTGACTTTATTTTCATTTGCCTGCTTCTTTACACACTCTAGCACACACTGACTGGGAATCCCGTAAAACCATAAAACAAATTTTTCGCCAACCCCTAAAAGTCGCGTTAACGGCGTGAGGGGAACTTAGGATTGAGAGCCAAGGTTGGGATTCGTGTAACAATAACTGTGAGTGCCCCTCTGTATTCCTTTGCCTCAAAGAAAATCCTCGTATAGTAGGACCTGGTAAACATCCTATAACAGGAGGCCAGGGCCTATACAGGGACCTATTTCAGCCTAGCCACATTTCAGTAGTTAGGAACCCACACTCAAGCCAAGCCTACGTATAGTGCTTTACTAGGCCAAACGTTTTTGTGTGCTTGCTTTCCTATCTTTGATTGGTTAATCATAGATCTCAGCCCAGACCCGCCTTTGGTCCAAGCTGAACTCTGGGTCCAAGTTCTGGCTCTTACTCAGCGTAGCCCAGGTTCGAGCCAGGTTCATACCAAGGTCCCATCTTGGTTCAAGTCGAAAGCTCGTTCTTGGCTCATCTTTGATCCATTTTGGGTCCACACCTAGTCTGATCAGTAAAACTCTCTAGGTCCAAGTCTAGGTTTGTACCCAGCCTAGCCCAAGTTCAAACCATGTCACACCTAGGTCAGAACCTAGGCCCCCTCTATGTCCGAGCCGACGGCTCGTTCTTAGTTCAATCTTGATCGAGTCCAGGTTTACATCCGGTCTGAGTTTCCAAACCCTCTAGGTCCAAGCCCAGGCTTGCACCCAACTCAGTCCAAGTTCGAACTAGGCTCACACCTTGCTCTGAACTTAGACCCACCCTTGGTCCGAGCCAAGACTTGTGCACCATCCAGTCTAGATCTTAGTCTAGGTTATAGCATAGGTCTAAGCATAGAGTTTCCTCTAGAGCTAGACTAGGCTTATCTTCATTCAGGGTTTGAACTAGAACCCATTGAGTCTAGCAAGTCAAGGTTTCAGTCAATTTTAGCCTAGGTCTTAGTCAAGGTTGGTCCCTAGAGTCAGGCTGGGTCAGCCCTGGGTCTTTGAGTTTAGATCTTACCTAAGCCAAGACTTTAGAACCTGGCCAATGAAAGTCATCAATGTCGGTTACCCAAGACAATTATGATGACAGCTCCACAGCTGACTCTAAACCGAACCTTCCCAAACCTAGGGACCAGTATGCCGCAATCCCTTAGGATTTCGGCAAGAACTCGAACCAATCCATTATCCATCATCCAGGTATTTAATTAGAAGCTGAGTCCTAGGGATTCACTCTTAACCTTGAGCTCTGTATGGTCCAAAAAGTTGGCTCCACCCAAAAAACATTAAACAGTCATGGTGTCCGACCGGGCATTGTCCTACATGAACCTTACGTAGCCACAGTAGGAGCCATCTAACCTTAGGCAACCAAAGCAGAAGCCGTGCAAGGGAAGAAGTTCATGCAGCATCTAACGTCAATTCTCATAACTCGAACCATGAAAAGCCCGAGATGCAGCAGTGTCAGAACCAAGACCCACCTAGGTCTAGAAGATCCAATCCAACCTTGAGCCACCATAGTACAGCCCACGATGTCTTGAACACTATACGCAGCAGAGGTGTCAATCTAGACCAACCCTTAGGCGAGATAGGCATCCAGGCTGCCCTCAAACGTCTAGTTGACTTAGGTTACACAGCTCATGGGTCGGTTCAAAACCAACCAAATAGCATTGGTCAACCCCTAGCACAACCAAGTCAGTCGATTCTTCAAGCGATCCCTCCTGTGTATCTGATCCAACCAATCGTGTAGTTTCCGTAACCGGTGGCGATGACTATGGGTCAAATGCCCCTCAAGGACAAATGTGTCAAACCATCCCGGTAACTGCAGCTCATCCATCATAGGCCCAAGAAGGCCAACATCCACCCCAATCTCAACTCATCAGTCTATGATTGGGCTCTCAAGAAGGCACTTTAAAAATGATACAAGATATGCGTGTAAGGATGGATAAACCCTTGGAGGCAAGGAAGACCTTCCCCCGAGGTTTGTCATCCCAGAGTTTAAAAACAAATTCAATGGGAAGAATGACCCAGATATTCATGTCAACACGTACCTCCTCTCCGTCCAAGCCTTGCGAGACATGCCTAACCAGTTGATGGCCATGTTTTCACAAACTTTGACTGGTGAGGCTATAAACTAACATCGGAGAATAATGACCGCTCAACCACACATAACTCTAGACGAAATGTTACACTAGTTTGTCTCTTATTACTGTGGGTCGACACCAAGATCTCTTTCCCTGGTCAAACTTAGTGCAACAAAACAAAGCCCAAAAGAATCCTTCAAGGATTTTATCGATCGTTGTCGCGAGGCGACATTGCGAGTCATCGAATGTCTACTTACGGTCCCAGCTAAAATCTCCATGGCCAAAGAAAATGCAGCTCTTGAATACATGACCTTCTTTAGCTAGGGACTTATCCCCCACTCTTTCGACTCCATGATCGAGCGGGTGGCGCGACATGAAATGGCGAGAGGGACACCCCTCAACATTAGGCCCGATAAAAAATCCATCACGTCTCCCCAGAATAAAAATAAGAGCAACGGCAAGGGGAAAGCTTCCGGTCAAGTTAACGAAATTGTCGTTGATGGACCGGCTCAGGGTTCAGCCACCCAGCACAATAATAAGAATCAAAATCGAAGGGGTCAGCTTAAAGCTAACGTTGAAAATAACAATCAAAGGCGAGAGGAAAACTTCAGTTCTCTCAAAGACCCATTAGAAAAAGTGCTAGAGCTACTCTTGAAAAAACATGGTTCAACTCCCGCCACCATCTGAACCACCATTTGAGGTTAAGGATAAGAACAGATGGTGCAAGTGGCATAGAAACCATTCCCATGATACCCAAAATTGTTTCTACTTGAAGTGGGTGATTCAAGGGCTGATTAATATGGGTGACATCACTGTCGGACCTAGAAGTCAACCTATTGAAGAACTTAATCAAACGATGGGTATCTTCACAGACACTCTCCCCTAAAATACAGGTGCAACAACTGAAGAAATGGGAGATCTGAGTAACTCAAAGGAGGATGTTATCATTCACATGATTGAAAACGAAGACGAAGAAGATGATCCTAGCCAATTCATATTTGCTTGTGATCATCATCTCCAAGAAGTTGAAGAAGATCTTTTGAGTCTTCTTAAAGGAAACTCTTCGTCCCCAAACTCTGATGATCGTCCTAAGTGGGACCAGTATGACGAAGATGATGCCCTGTAGATTGACATGGTCAAAGCTGATGAAAAGGGAGCATCTTCCAAACAAGGGGCCAACACCTCGAGGTCTCCCATTACTATGGCTAGGGCTAACCCTATCGAGCTCTAGGCTGGCGAAGTTGATTCCTTAACCCAAAGAGGTCGAGTGTTCAAACCCATCCAATTTGCAAACATCTGCATTGATGGAGGACATTATCCAATGTCAATATCGATAGAGTTTCGGGTCCCTCGAAGCTCGGCACATGCCCTCTCCCAAGGCTTCCAACCAGGCCAAGCCTTGTGGAGTTAAGGGCAAGGCGTAGTGGAGGTGATATTTGAATCTCCACAAGCCAAAACTTAAAATGGGGATCGAAGAGGACTCAAGTATTCTCTCACTTTATTTCAAAGACGGATGAAGCCTTCAAGCTATCTAGGCTTTGTATCAGGAGGCATTCAAAGCCTCGATCCTCTCGATGCCCGTCCTTCAAAACGGCCAAAGGTGATCCTTGAATCCCCAACTGGGGATAGTCCCTCTTCAACATCTTAGCACACACAACAACTGGGAATTGAAGACCTTTTTACTGACCAGGATTTTAACGTATACACAATCGGCTTTGATACACCCAAGCATGCTCATTGGCCTATTCAAACTCAGGAACGAAATTGGTCGATCATTCTTTTATCTCGAGAATTGATGGAAGCATACCAGCGGCACCTTGAAGTCTTAGTGCCAAAAAATGAATAGGCGCGGGGTGGCCATCTAACCGCCTTGTGCATCAAGTCCCAAACATTTCTCTCCTGAGTCTCATAAGGGACACCTCTTACGACATTTCAAAAACCATGGAAAATTCAAAACATGATAAAGCTGGTAGTAATGAAAAGGAATTTTAAACAATGGTGCTCACTCCAGATAGCCCAATAACGGTGCATAATACACAAGACGATGAATTTGATGACCAAGATGAAGATCAAGAGAGTCAGGAGTCGGAAGAAATTTCTCAAACTGAGGAACTTACTTCCCATGTTGAGCAATTCAAGAAAAGGTTCGATGGTGACCCAATAACTATCATCGAAGAGACGATTGACGTAAACCTAGGAACTAAGAAGGACCCAAAGTTAACCAAGATTGGAACCTCCTTATCTCTTGAGGAGTAGAAAAATGTGATTTCCTTTCTCAAGGAATATCACAATGTCTGTGCCTGGTCATACGATGATATGCCAAGGCTAGATGCCACTTTAGTGCAACATCATCTAATATTCAATACAGGGGCGCAGCCTGTAAGGCAGAAACTCTGACGTAAAAAGACCCACCTTGAGCTCAAAATCAAAGAAGAAATCGACAAACTGCTCAAGGTGAGGTTCATCACCCCCATCCATTACTTGGAATGGTTGGCTAACATAGTGGTCATACCCAAGAAAGACAGGAGAATCCGAGTGTGTCGACTACCGAAACCTCAATAAGGCATGTCCCAAAGACAAATTTTCATTACCAAACATAGATGCTTTGATTGACAACACTGCGGGTCACGAGATGTTGTCATTCATGGACGACTTCTCGGGCTACAACCAAATCCTCATTGCAGAAGAAGACCAAACCAAGACATCATTCATAACGCAATGGGGAACCTACTGCACAAAGTCATGCCCTTTGGCCTAAAAAATGCAAGAGAAACTTATCAATAGGTAATGACTAGCATCTTCCATGATCTAATGCATACCATTATGGAAGACTATGTCGACGACATTCTGGTCAAGTTGAAGACCAAGTCTGATCATCTCACCAACCTGAGAAGCATTTTTGAAAGACTCCAGAAACATCAACTCAAACTCCATCCACAAAAATGTACATTCGGAGTTGAATCCAAAAAATTACTTGGTTTTATAGTAAGCCAAAGAGGCATTGAGGTGGACCCGTCAAAAATACGAGCCATCACTGAAATGCCTCCTCCCCGGAACATCATAGAAATCCGTGGGTTTTAAGGTCACATATAAGCCAAAAGGCATTTCATTTCACAACTGGCGGATAAGTGCACACCATTTAATAGACCCCTTAAGAAGGACACCCCATTCATATGGGACAATGAATGCCAAGAAGCGTTCGATCAAATCAAGGAGTACCTCACTAAACCTCCCATCCTTAATCCTCCTAGTCAAGATAAACCCCTATTCCTATACATGTCAATGACAGAGAAGACCATGGGGGCAATGTTAGGACAATATAATGATCATGGAAAAGAACAACAATATACTATTTGAGCAAAACCATGGTCGACTATTGGACAAGATAAATGAATGTGGAGAAACACTGCTTAACAATTATGTGGGCCATGTAGACACTAAGACATTATGTCTTATCTCATTCAGTCAAGCTCATATTAAAAATTGACCCACTCCAGTACCTATTGGAGAGGCCAGTCCTCAACGGATGATTGACAAAGTGGAGAATGTTGTTGAGCGAGTTCGAGATAGAATACATCATTAAAAAATCGATCAAAGGATAAGCTATTGCTAACCACTTGGTTGAGCACGCACTGTCAAATAACACTCCTGTCAACATGGATCTCTCTGATGAAAACCTCTTCACAATACAGGTATCAACTTGAGAGCTATACTTTGATGGTGTAAGGAATGTATATGGCTCGGGTATAGAAGTCATACTATGTTCACCCAAAAGGATTTTAATGCCAAATGGCCATCAGGCTAAACTTCCCATGTACCAATAACATTGTCGAATACGAAGCCTTAATAGCTGGGCTTGAGTATGCCGTGGGACTGAAAATTTGGGAAATACGAGTAGTTGCAGACTCCTTACTCGATATAAACCAAGTTCAAGGGATTTGGAATGTGAAAGAAGAAAGACTAAAACCCTATCAAGAAAAGGTGGAAAAGATGATCTCATACTTTAAGAAAATCACCTTTCAACATGTGACTAGGGAAAGCAATCAGTTCGTCGATACCCTTCGATATTCCTCAAGAAATCAGTACGCTGCCATTTTATGTCAGGAACAAACATCCGCACTAAGGATAGAAGATGAAATAGAGCAAAAAATGAGAACGATGGGGAAGTATCTCTTGTGGATTCAAATGCACTAGTGAAGGCCAAACCATGGTTCGACAATGTTTTGTCCTACTTAAAAGATGGGTTATACCCTAAAGGAGCCACCAAAAAGGATAAAGAAGCTCTTCGAAGATTTTCCATGAGGTTCTTAGTAAGAGGGGATCTCCTGTTCAAGAAATCCTTCGATGTCAATCACTCTACGATGTCTTGATCAGCCAGAAATTGACCAAGTATTGACTAAATTACACAATGAAGGATGTCATTCTGGGGCAGCCGCCTTAGCCCCGAAAATTGGGCGCCAAGGTTATTACTAGACCTCCATGGAGGAAGACTGTTGGAAGTTTGCCAAGAGGTGTCCCAAATTTCAACTCTATGGAGACCTCATCGATGCACCATCGGTACCACTCAACTCGACACCTCTTGTATGTCCTTTTGCCATGTGGGGTCTTGATATCATCAGGATGATCTTACAAAGAGTCTCAAACGGCCACTGTTTTATATTAAAGACAACGGAATACTTCACAAAATGGGTAGAGGTCGCGTCATTTGTCAAGGCTGAAGGACAACATGTTGCTTATTTCATAAAGAATAATATTGTATTCCGATTTGAAGTTCCTGAGTCAATCATCACTGACAATGGATCAAATTTTAAAAATTCAAAGGTTGCTAAAATCTGTAAAAAGTTTGGGATAACAGAAAAATTCTCCACAACTTACTTCCCTCAAGGAAACAGGCAAGCCGAGGCCACAAACAAAGGATTGATTAGAATAATAGAAGGTGGCAAAGATTGGCACAAAAAGCTAAATGACGTGTTATGAGCCTATCGAACAACTGAGAAAACTCCTACTGGGATGACTCCATATTCATTGGTGTATGATATGGAAGTAGTCCTACCCATTGAAGTTGAAATACCATCTCTCTGAGTGCTAACTCATAAAAATTCAGATGAGAAACAAAATATCGAAGTGTGAATTGCAGCCCTCGTTGCTCTGGATGAAAGAAGATTACGAGCAACGCAAAATATTGTTGCTTACTAGTGAAGAATCGAGAAGGCATACCAAAGAAAAGTTGTTCCTCATCAATTAAAAGAAGGAGACATGGTACTCAAGAAGATCTTCCATACTCCTGTAAATCCACACCCTTTAGGCAAGTTCAAACCTAATTGGGAGTGACAATTCGTGATTACCCCAGTGCAAGTAGGCAATTCTTACCAAATCAAAAGTCAAGAGGGGTACGAACTAAACAACGTCATTAATGCAATGTATCTCAAGAAATAATACCTGTAACGGGCCCAAAAACATGGTGAAAACCTGAAAAGGCATCATAAGAAAAAGCAAAAAAATAAAATAAGAAAAAAAAAAGATGGACATGGTGAAAACCTGAAAGGGCACCATGGGTAAAAAAGACAAAACAGAAGTAGAATTCTCCAAGCACGAGCTTTCAATCCAAAAACACTCAAGTACAGACAAGTACTTGCAAAGGCCGATGATATTGTGTAAGCAAACCCTGAGGACGAAGACTCCTCTTAAACCTTGCAAGTTTTCAACAGAACCAACTCAGAGAGATGTAGAAGATGACATGAATGGGAAGACCGAAGTAACTTCAATGAACCTTGGGAAGAACGTCAAGACCTCTCTAAGATGAGAGACTGGCAGAGACACATAACTCTTCATGGATCTGTGAACTACAGATCAGAGTTCCAAAGGCCAAAGGATAACTTCGAGACTGTTATGTTTTCACTATCTCATAAGGAAGTCCCTTTCATCATCTTTGAATAAAAAGAATAAAAGAACATGACCACCAAAAGGGCCACATGTGGCAAAACTGTAAGGCCCATCCCTTTTGAAAATGCTTTTCCAATTTGATTGTTAAATCATGCATTTTCGAAACCTTTTAAGAAAGGACTTCCTCCATCACTATATGAGGTTAAATTGTTAGTCATCTGGCCTCGTTCTCGAAGCTAACTTCCCATGCTTGTAATGAAGGTTTGAAACTGGTTAGGCACTCCATGGTTGTATGAGTATAACTACCAACTACCACATATCAGAGATAGGTGAACCTTACTAATGATGATATTGGCTAGTCTAGGAGCATTTTCTCTGTACGAGATACCCTAAGGCAAGCTCATCCCTGTCTGTGTGTATGATAGATGGAAATTTGGAACAAAACCCTACAACTAGGGGGCTGAATGTTTAAAAATTCAGTTTGAGAATTGTGTGCCAAGAAAGTGTTCCATTCTACTTCAACGAATCAATTGCACACGTACAAGTTGAACAAAAACCCCCCAACAAGGGCAATAAAGAAAAAAAAGAAAATTTTCAAACTCCCCATAATAGGGGCAAAGTTGAAAAGGCCCTTTTCTCAACCCATTCTCCAAAAAAATAAAATTTTCAAAAAAATTATGATAAAAAAAAAAAAAAGAGTAAATCTCGGTGGCATGAGCCTAAACTGCCGACCAATTTTCCAAAATTTTCAAAAAATTAATAAAAAAATATAAAGAAAATTGTTTTCTATGCTCCTTGGTGGCACAAGCCTAAACTTCCAACCAATCTTTCCAAACAAAAAAAAAAACAGAAAAATTCAAAACATAAAATTTCCATCTTTTCCTCAATGGCATGAGCCTAAACTGCCAACCGACTTCAAAATCTTTTGCTCCTCTAAACTGCTAACCAATTTCATAAAAATCATTTGCTCTTTGGTGGCATGAGTCTAAACTGCCAACAAGGATTTAGATCATCAAACTCGTGCGACGTTAAAAAATCGAGTTAACACATCAAACTCGTGCGATGTTAAAAACCCGAGCTAACACGTTAAACTTGTGCGATGTTAAAAACTCGAGCTAACACGTCAAACTCATGTGACGTTAAAAATCCAAGCTAACACGTCAAACTCGTGCGACATTAAAAAGTCGAGCTAACACGTCAAATTCGTGTGACGTTAAAAACTGAGCTAACACATCAAACTCGTGCGACGTTAAAAACTGAGCTAACACGTCAAACTCGTGCGATGTTGAAAAACTAGCTAATACGTCAAACTCATGCGACGTAAAAGAGCCGAGACATGTAACGTCTAGTCTCGTATGACGTAAAAGGTCCAGTTATCATGTTCAACGTCAAACTCGTGCAACGTAAAAGAGTCGAGATAGGTACTGCCCATCCCTGTATGACGTAAAAGGTAGGGTGTATCATCCATCGCTGCATGATGCTAAATTGCTTAGAGGGCTCTTTGGTTGCAGAAGTTAAAACTGCTAACCAACTTTGTTTTTCAAATATATTTCTCTTTTCAAAATTTTCATTATATGTCTTGTCATTTCAAAAAATTTAATTTCTTTGTTAAAATCGTAACCTGTCCATGCTCTGGGTTCTTTTTCAAATCTCTTCCTACATTCAAAAATTTCTAAAAAGACTTGTAAGAAAACAAAGGAGCTTGGACACCCGTATATGATGAACACCGCATTGCCATGATTATCGCGTTGCTGCCTCGCCTCTCTATTTGGAATTGATCAGACAAGTCTCATCCTATAGAAAGCCTTTTCCTATAAACAACCTTAGGAAACCCCTAAGGAAATCATAGAAATTGCCACGGTTAAAATTTTCACACTGAGAAAACCCTAAGGTCAAGTGGCACGGCTATAAAATCCACCTCGAGTTTCATGCTTGCACAAATCACCGACACCTCATGCTGAAACCCCTAGGATGAAAATTTCCTACGTGGGTGAGCATGGGAGTGCAATGACTTGGAGGGATAGTTGGTGTGCCATCTGCCCACGTGACATCGAGATGACATTCATCTTTAACATTCTCCGGCCCCTCAAAGGACAGGGAGTGTCAGAGAGTCTACTATTTCTATTCACCTGTCCGTCGAGCGATAGGGAGTGCGTGTTTTCCTTCCCATTTAAGGACATGGAACGACAATTTGTCTACTTCTTTATCACTCTCCTCTCCCTTGAAGGACAGGGAGTGCCAAAGAGGGACAACAGTAGACACCTGCTTTAAATCTGGAAAGTTCTGTGGTTTTCTTAGACCCTTAGGATCAAATTGGCCTAGTAAACCCAAAATCCATAGGTCACACAATTTACTCTATGAGCCAGAACCATTCTGCCAACCCAGAACCCAGCAAATGCCTGTTTTGACCCAGATTTTTGGAAACGCGCTATTTTACGAAAACAATCATTTAAAATAGTAAAAATATATGTTTTGACCCAAAATTTCTCAAAGAGCGTCACAAGAGGTTGTGGAAGACACCCAAATTGACAAAAAAATCAATTTGGACATTTTTTTGTTTGGGCGACATGGAGTGTGCCGCCCAGGCGACACAGGGCGTGTCGCCCAAGTCATCCTGCAAATGCCTTGTATTACCAAAACGATCATTAAAAATAGTAAAAGAATCTGTTTTGACCCAAATTTTTTCTAGTAGCTTTAAAAGAGGGTAAGGAACACACTGGAAAATAAAATTATCAATTTGGAAAAGTTTTGGTTTGGGTGACACTAAGCATGCTGCAAAGGCGGCACAACTCATGCCGCCCAAACCCTTTTTTCCCCAACTATGTTTTTATCATTTTCATGTTTTTAGGGTTATCTTTTGGGTGGTTTGGCCATGTGGTGCTCTCCACGTTGCTCAAATCCGAATTTTTTAAAAATAGGGCGACATGGGGATTGTCGCCTAGGCGACATAGGGTGTGTCACCCAAGTCATCCTGCAAATGCCCTATTTTAGCAAAAAAATAATTACAAATAGTAAAAAAATCCATTTCGACCCAAATTTTTTCTAGTAGCTTCACAACTGACTAAGGAACATGCTTGAGGATAAAATTTTCAATTTGGAAAAGTTTTGGTTTGGGTGACACTAGGCGTGTCGCTTGGCCAACACAACCCGCCCAGACCCGTTTTTCCCCAACTACGTTTTTATCATTTTTTGTGTTTTTAGGGTTATCATTTGGGTGGTTTGGCAGTGGGGTGCTATCCGCGTTGCTCAAATCCAAATTTTTTAAAAAATAAAAGATTGGTTTCACTAAGGGATTTGTTGGTTACAAGATAACTCTTTCTCAACAAATCCCTCGTTCCGATGAACTCACTTTGGGTTACCATAAAAGGATGAAAAACAAAAGGGTTGAGGGGGACGAGACTTTTAAAAACTTTATGCTAGAAGAGAAACCCTAGGAGAGTAGAGAGACCTTCCTTGAGAAAACCCTTACCCTCATCTTTCGCCTAAGTAAATGTAGAACTAGGGCACAACAACCCTAGATCTAAACCATTTCTAGGGCATAACCACCCTATTACTACAAGAGACTTTCTGATCAACATCTTGACCACAAGGGAAAAAGGAACTGGTTCTGATACGGGTGAGCTTTGAAAGGCTCAAGAAGCTAGGGCCATCCGGTCGGTTCGGTATTTTCTTCTCCTTCATTTCGTCTTTTCTTTTATTGTAGTTATTTATTTTTTATTTGTTTTTGATTCATTTTGATTGAAAATGGTCTTTGGAAATGCTTTGAATCACACTGACTCTGCCACAAATATGGGAGCAGATCTGCTCATTTTTGGGTAGATATGATCTCAGATCTGAATTCAATTGTTCCCACTTTCTCTACCATTTATTTTTCATTTATTTTTATCAATTGAAAGTGTCCAATTTGAGAGATCTACATCGTTAGATCGCTCAATTTTACGCTATAAACAATGCCCAAAAATTAGCTAGAATTGAAGTTAACTACAATTTAATTGAATTTAAAGGAATTTTAAAAATGGGTGCAAAAGGACTGTCCCCAACCTAATAATGTGTGGAATTCCAGAACAGTCCCTGTTGGTGCCTGAGAACTTGCGTGATCTTTGGTTGCTGACCCGAGGTCGTTCTGATGCCCATTTGATTAAAACATTATTGTTTTCTGATAGGGCCCGACATTGCGATCATTGTGATACTAACTTCAAGTCAGGAATCATGTTTTTTAGCCATGATCATGAGACTTGAACTTTGGATTAATGTTGAAAACTCCAAATCGATTGTGTGCTCATTCATTGATGTTTCTTCATGGTTTCTTCATTGAATCACATTGGGCATGCTGTCACGATCACGTTGCAACAAACGCAGCTTGATTTCATGTCCAGATGAAGATTTTGTCGTCTTGAAGTTTTCACCAGAATCTTGAAATTCCAAGGTCAAAATTTACAGCAGCTTTGACTCCTTCGTGTGTCAAATCCAACCGTTCATCGTACATGAAGTTCAGACCAGAGATAGCCTCGGACCTCACACACATAATGAAATTTGTTTCGTGCCGTTCGAGTATGCGAGCAACGTGATTTATTTGTCGGAGTGAGGCGTGCTGCTGTTGAATTTTCGACAAGTTCCTTCATGGATCAGCGACTTCCATTTAGTTTTTTTCTCTGCTTGAGTGTTGTCACCTGGCGTATCACCTATTGAATTGCTTGTGTTGATGAGATTAACATGCTCACCAAATTTGGGAGCGATCTGACTTGGGATGAGTGAGTTATAGGCCCCGAAAGTGACTTCCCGTTACTATAAAAATAACCACCTTTAATGGTGTTTTGATGGAATGAGGCCACATGGGAAGAGTGTGCGGCCTACCCCCCTTTTAATCGTTTGCCTATAACTTTGTTTTGGAGTGCCCGATTAAGTCGAAACTTGACCCATATTTAATGGCAGTGGTCCCATAGCTCAGTTTTAGTTACTGGGTCCATTTCAGGGTGGGAGAGACCGATTTCGCTGAAATTGTTTCTTTGTGTTTGCTGCCTTATACATATCTGATCGCGATGAAACATGGTAGGTGGTCTTTTGAAGTGCTGATGAAGATCTTGACCAATTTTAGGGCCATTTTAAGACTGTCAAGAGTATTCACTGTTTTGTAGGCCTTATTGACCTACTTCCTATTAGGGACCAAGGTGCTAAAAAATACGTTCAAACACGTGAACAACTTATTTTCCTTTGATGCAAGATAAACAGTTAATAATATATCTGTAACCTCTCAGATAATGGGATTTTAACTATTACTTGTAACCTTTTCTAATGCAATAAAAGAAATGAATTTCTTTGGAGTTGGCTTAATGTTCTTCTCTTCCATTTCTTTCTTTTTACTGCATGAACTTGATTTTGAAAGAACATCAAGGATAATACTTTTATAGATATCGCCCGTTGATAGGGGCATTGACTCTTCTCCTTCAGAGTTTGCTAGTATATAGGCCCCGTTTAGTGTTGACCTTCTTGGCTATGAAGGGACTTCCCACTTGGGTTTGAACTTCCTGTTGCGACATCCATGCATGAAAATCAGTCTCTTGAGTACTAGAACTAGGTTTCCAAGAGTGAATGAGTGAACCTTGACAGAATTGTTAAAGGTTCTCTTCATTCTTCCTTGATCTTGGGCTCATTTTCCCCGTGCTGGATGATACTTCCGAGATCTGCACCATATGGAAGGCATCCTTAGAACAGGAGCTTGAAGATGGCTTAGATTTGGCTTGGCTAGTCAGGGCTTCGGTGACAGTTAAGGATCAAGCCGCCTGGGCCAGAGTCTCTCTTAGGTGCTTCCGATGTGACCTATTAATGTTGGTGCCTTCGAACTCTCTATTTAGGGAGTCAAAGTTTGGGCAATACCGAGCTGCACTTGTGAAAGAGATAGAAGAAGAGGGACAAGAAGAAGAAAAGGCGGAGTTAGAATGTGTTAGGCAGCTTTTTACATCTATACCAGAATTGGACGTATGCAGGGGGTATTTTAGGTCTTGCCCTAGCTCTGACCATTGAGGTTTGCTTTTAATGTCATCAGTCGTATTGGATGAACCCCGAGGAGTTGTTGACTCAGGTACATCCTCCTGATTGGATGAAGGGAGAAGGCGAGTTGTGGCTGAGATGATGTCCTATAAGGTCGACAGTGGAGGAAGGGGATTGAGAAATTCTTCCTCAATTGGTGGTTGACGAATATGATTCCTTCGGCTAGCTGTTCTAGGTGCTCATCTCTTTCTAGATTTTTGAGGAGGTGTTTGGTCCATCCTATCAAGCTGATGAGTAGCCCTAGCTTAGTGGACTGCCTCACGCTTTAGGGACTTGAGCCTGCTTCGCCCATGGAAGACTACCTAAAGTCGAGAAGTCAAGGCCTTTGAAGGGTCTAAAGTATCCTCATAGAGGACTTATAGTGGGATTTCCTCTTGGACGGGAATGATGGCTTGAAAGTGTTATGGGAGGACGGGGCAAACAATGTGGCCTTTTTTCACCTTTTTCGTAATTACAACTTCGAACCCAGAGCATTCCATTAGCTCGTGGCCCCGTACCTGGTGATATGAGTACCAGAGATTTTCCCAACCCTAGGCAAGACACCTAGGTTTCTTAGTGAGCTTGGGAGTGATAAGACCCTGTTGGAGCATCACCTCAAAGAGGGCCTGTAGAGGTTCTAGCTCAGCACTTCCCTAGGCTTGTGTCGGGAGGTCTTCTTGTACTGGTGGAGCAGGGACTTGAGGGTGTCCTTCTAGGTTACCATGAACTTCTTGGTGGTAATGCATCTTCTTTGCCAAGAGGTTGTGGAAGCCAGTGCATTCCCTCAAGCCATGACCACGTATCAGATGATACGGACGGTAGAGGTTCTCAGTTCCTGTAGGCAGGAACTTGTGCTACCTTGTCGGTTCAGCATGATGAGACCTTCTTCTAGTGTTACAGAGAATATTGCATGGAGGACAGTAGGTGCCTCGTCATCCTCTTGGATTGTCACTACGTGGGAAGCCTCAGTTGCCCCGAATGCTTTCTTTAGCTCTTCAAGCTTTATCGGGCCCTTGTTAATAAGGGCTTCGATAGTGTCTTTGATGTGGGGTGGCATACTCTCGAGGATAGGCGCAGTATCTCTCATGTGTCTCCTGTCCAGGCTACTCTGGGGATTTGATCTCCAGCAGCTGAATCATGTTCTGCTCTAGTAGTTACTGAAGCAGTGCAGGAACCCACTCCTCCTTGAAGGGGTACACCTTGTTCCGGTCCTGAGTCTAGTAGTCACTTTGATTTATATTTTTAAGGGCGGGACCTTGTTATAGGACTGCTGCTGCTTGCCTCCAGCCTGAGGTGCTGTCTGTGCGTTAGTTGTGACTACCCCTTTGGAGAGGTCCGAGGTTTGAGGGGAGGCTTTCTTAGTGTCAGTCACGGTAACAACTGCACTAATCACCCCATTTTGCTGGTTGCCCTGATTATTGGAGAGAGAATTGCCATTCCCCTGATTGTTTCTTGAGCTGGAGGGCGGTTGATGAGATCCACCATGGTGCTTGGATAGACCTTCTATATGAACAGCTTTAGAGATGAGCTCTAACATGGAGGTTGGATTGGAGGCCTCAACATGCAAGGCGATCCCAGGTAGCATATTTCGTATGCGAGTCTGAATTGCTTCTCTTTGAGTCATGGGAGTGGCATGATAGGTTGCCAACTCTCTCCATTAAACGATGAACCGTTCCATTGGTTCACCAGGCTCTTGAGTCAAAGTGAGGAGCTCGATGGTTTCCACATTTCTCTGGACTTCATAGAAGTGTTGGTAAAACAATTGCTCTATTTCCTGCCATGTGCATATCGAGCTCCGAGGTAGCCGATCATACCACTAGAAGACTGGCCCTCCGAGAGTCTCAATGAACTGATAAAAGAGGAGCCGCCCATCAGCTGCCGCCTCTCAACAAGCCACTTGAAAGTGAGATATACGCTGGTGCGGGGATGTAGTACCATTGAACAGGGGGAGCTTCCCTTCTTTATAGTCTAGGGGAAATGACATCTAGTGGATGTACGAAGGGTATGGATTTTGGTAATGTGAAGCCCCTTGCATGCCTGAGATCTTACTCTTGAGACTATAGGTCACCATGGCATCTATATCGGCTTGGGAAACCATGTGGAGAGCAGAGCTGTCTTGGGAGGCCGGTGGGGAAGTTTGCTTGGCGGCTGTGTCCTCAACAGGAGTGGAGTTGGCCTCATCGTGAGTAGAAGGGGGACATGGAGCCTTTCAAGTCGTCCATCTTTTCAAGAATGAATTGCATCATAACCTCGAACCTGTTCATCCGCTCTTCTTGGGCGTCACTCGGATCATTGATCACCATGACGCTGACCGTTACTTCTAGAGGGTCAGTTCCAGGTTGAGTAGTGGACTGCAGGGGTTGGTGAGTCGTACGCAACAAGTCGATCTGTAGGGGCTCAGCATGCCCTGACTGGACTCGAGTCTTGTATGCCCACCGTGTGAGGATTAGTTCTTAACGGCCTTAGAACCGTGACTTCTTGGCTGCTCGGTCTTTTCTTGTGACGGTAACTATAGAGTGATATTCATGGACTTCTAGCTCAGGCTCTAGAATCAAAAGAGGGAATAAGGGATTGTGAGGCACGAGGTCATCGAGAGTGGTAACCTCAACTTCCTTAGGGGCTTCTCTAGTCAGAAGTTGTGAGCCTCTCTTTTTCTTGATCATGAGGGTGCAATAGACTTCACTCCAGATTTGAGCCTGAGATTTGGACTGCCGCGTCTTTTTTGAGCATGCGAGGGCTGTGTCCATCAACTAGAGCAGAGAGTGAGCTTCAAGGATAGGCTGTTACCTTGGAGACTGTAGGCTTCTGTCTGCCATTAGGCCTTTTGCCGAAGTCCCCTTGTGGGGTCCGGGTGCATGGCTGACCTGAGATGGATGAGTCAAGATGGTACTCTTAGGAAAAACCTTTGAGGACTAGGTCTCGAGGTGTTTTCCTAGCAAAGGAAGGGTGACAAAAGAAGGAACTAGCTCACGACTTGAGTCGGGATAGGGAAGGAACCTATGAAGATGGTGCGTGTTGACCTTTGGAGGCAGCCCTCTGGGTGACTTGGAGCTCGGCCCGGGCTTGGTCAGCTGGTTCGACCGTAGGAGGCCGAGACCAACAAGCTTGTGTCTGTGAGGGACTGGGTAAGAGCCTATCTATCATAGGGTGAAGCTATGTGCCCTGAGAGGGAAGATGAAGTGGTTGACCCTCGTGTGCTGGAGCTGACACAGAACTGGCACTGCGCCAACCTTTGGGACGTAAATGCATGATGCGTGCAGGGTTCAGCCCTAAAAGGCCTAGCTTGGACATGAGCTCAAGGAAGCAAGAAAGTTTCCCCGAGGTGTGGCTTGAGTGGACAAACCATGAGTCTTTAGGTGTGTGCTAGTGTGGAGGCCCCGGGATCTCCACCTTGGTGTGTCGAGCCCTTAGGCATAGAGGTTGGGTGTGGTGAAGGAGTATGAGGGGTGGCGTTGTGTTGACCCTCAAGAGCAATGGCAACTTGCTTGCCTTTCACGAAAGTAAACAGAGCAACCTTTCGACGTACCTTAGCAATGTGACTGGCAAGGGAATTTCCAATAGCAGGGTGCATGCTATGGGTGGTAGCAAGCGTGCTACTAATACATAGGGCCTTGGTGGAGGGTCCACCAGGACTAGAAAGTGGGGAGTTAGGGACCTTCAAGTCCCTTCTCGCACCAATCCAAGAAAGGACCTAGGAGCCGAACTGTGAGTCTTGAGTCAAGAGGAGTGTAGGGAATGAGGCATGAGAAGCTCGCCTCCCAAAGACGGTCACAATTGCAGAATGAGAAAATCCCCAACTCGGATGAACAGATTGATTAACTCAGATGCCATGGAATGCAGTGCAGAAAATAAAAGATGATGCCGATCAAGCAAGAGCAAACCAGCAAAGGGATAGTAAGTCCCCAGTGGAGTCGCCAAACTGGTCGGATACCTCGATCTCGCCTCCCTGGATCTAGGTGATCAAGTGACATGTGTCTCGGGTTCAGAAGACCTGAGACCTGTGACCGCTCTCTCGGGAACCTTGTTCACAGAATAAGGCCCGGTGCCCAACTGGTGAGAGAGGAATTTTAAACTTGAGGTGGGGACCAACCTCACCTAGGTCCGTGACTTACTTTGGGTGACTCGCACGTGTTGGAAGATATTTTTCATTAACATGGAGCCCCTGCTCAATAAAGGCCTAGCAAGTAGAGGAAATTTTGATTGTCCTATAGCAGCCCTAGAACTGGCCAAGATCTTCATGAGGTCTCTCAAGAGTCTCTTGTCAAGTTTTGTCGCATTTCGACATGTTCAAGGCAATGCAGAATAAGAAACAGTTTCAACTGAATCAACCTTTAGCACTCTGAAACGGACCCCTATAACTAAAGGTACATTTTTAGTGTCTCAAATTACTGTGGGGACCACCACCATTGGATTCGATACGATTGAAAACCCCTAGGGGTCAAGTATCTGCTCAAACAAACATTCTGGGAAGAAGTTAAACGTGAGTGAAATAAGAGAAGCTACGCGTTATTCTCGTGCGGCCACCGTGTAACACTACACCATTGAAGGTACAGTCACGACTAATGACTTTCGATGCTCATATCTCACTCGTCCTAAGTTGGATCATGCTCAAATTTGGTGATCATGTTCGTCTAATCAAGACGAGCGGTTTGATATGTGGCACGCTTCATGACGATGCCCGAGGGCAAGAAAAGCTAGAGAGAAGTTGCTAATCTATGAAAAGTGCAAGAAATTCAGCAGAGGTGTGCCTCTCTCGAGTGGACCAATAACTCTGCTCGCGAGCCCGATCGATGCAAGATCAATTCCATTGAAGGCATAAGGTATCTGGCCATCTCTAACCCAAACTCTGTACATGATTAACTGTCGGATTCTACCCACAAAGCCGATGAACAGACTGAAAATTCCATCGTCGGAATCCTTGATTCCGGCCAAAATTCCAAACTTACAAAATCTTCCTTCAATCACATAATCGAGCTGCGTTTAGTGCCCAGTGATCGTAGTAGCATGCTCAGTGTGATTCAATGAAGAAAACACAGAAAAACATAAAGGAACGAACACACTATCGATCCAAAGTTTCAAGATCTACTCAAATTTCTAGTCACATGCTCATGCACTTAAAACACGATCCATGGCTCGAAGTTCGTCGATCGTCATGCCGAGCCCTACAAGAGAAAAATCATCTTACAATCAATCAGGCATCAGAAATGATCTGCCATGCAAGATTATGCATGTCCTAGGGCAACACGGGGACTGTCCTGGAATTCCACAACTTGTTAGGAAGGGGCAAATCTGTCATTTTGCACCTTTTATTCTAATTTCTTTTAATTCAATTTAATCTTAAATTCCACCAATTAGGGTGCCCATGTTTGGAGCACACTTCTATATATACGTACCATCCTTGTACACTGAAAAAAGAAGAAGAGATAGAGGCATACATATACAAGAGAGAGTTTTCAGTTAATACAAGTTCCTCTTTCTTATCACTGTTGTGTCACACTTGAGAGAGGGAGTGAGGTGAGAGAAACTTTTGACCGATACCCCTAAGTTTGAGGTAAACCTTCCCTCTCTTCCTTTTCTTTCTCTCTCTCTTTTCTCCCCTCTCTTCTAATTCTTCTTTGTCTGAGTTCCTCGTAGGTATCATGCACGGCAGTGGCAGTTCCGTGCATGCCTCTCCCTTGGTCTCACAAGGTGCGCATGGAGACGGCAGTGCCATGTGCGAGTCTCCATCCCCTTCTACTCGTCTGTTTCTTCCTTCAAATGAGGTCTGTAGATGGCGCTGCCCATCGTTCCCCAAAGATGTAGCTTTGACGTTTTGATGAAGAACCCTGATGACAAGGTTTGTTTCTGCCTGCAGGGGTCGCGCGTCTAATGTAGACGGCGATACCTATTGCCCCCCGCTAGGGGCATTAACATCTCCTATCGCTGTCCGCGAGCCTCCTCCACATGCTCAGTGCTTGTCGTTGTTGTCCCTGCGTCCCGCGCCTATTGTCGTGTGACCTAGGAGAAACTATCGTTGTGTGCCTCTTCAGGAACTAGTGCCGTCCATATGGGATGCACAATGTCCTTGCATTGCCCGCCACGATACCTATTGACATCCGGATTTCCCCTTCTTTTTGCCGTCTTATTCTTTCCTCTCCACCTCTTTCTCCTCTCACTTGACTGAGGGTAGACGTAGCCTATCATCGACCTGCTGACCTCAGTCTTGAGTAGTATTGTCGCCATGCTGGTCCTGAGAACCATGCTCATCTTGGTAGCACTCCGTGTCAGTAACTTATTGTTGTCATGCTAGTCTCACCCCCACGTCAGCTCTCTTCTGTTTTATATCTTTCACAGAACAGTGCACTTCATCGCCTTCTCATGTGAACATGCATTGCCCTAAGAAAAGGGTGGGTCCCTTCGACCCACTTGTCTTACAAATTAACCATAGAAGTGTTGTGCAGAAAAACATCAAGGGAGGCGATTCTGAACCAGCTCAACCATCTGGGGGGCTTTCTTCGTGATCTAAGAGGATGCCCACGTAGGCTAGCCCGAGTAAGTCCCGAACCCACCTAAGATACCTCTCTCATTGGTTGGTATACCTGCCTTTTCCCTTGAGTAAGGTTTTGAGAGAGCGATCTCAAATCCTGGGCTCACTAGAAACACGAGATACGTGCCGCCAGATCACCTAGATCCAAAGGGCGAGATCGAGGCACCTAACCAGCTTGACGACTCCATTGTGGGCTTACTACCCCTTAGTTCGCTCTTGTATGACCAATTACCTTTTTACATTTTGCACCTTTTTCTATGGCACCTCGGTTGTTCAACCTATTCATCCGGGTCGAGGACTTCCTTATCCTTCCACTCGTGGCTGTCCTAAGGAAGCGAGTCTCTCAAGCCTCCTTCCCTACTCTCCTTCTGAGTCAGGACTCACAATTTGGCTCTCATATTCTCATATGGTTTGGTGCGAGAGGGGACTTAGGGGTCCCTGCCTCCCCGCTTTCTCAACCTAGTGGACTCTCCACTAAGGCCCCTCTCATGGGTAGCACTCCTGCTGCCGCAAACCCTGCTATTGGCGAATCTCTTGCCAGTCATACTGCTACGGTACGCCAGAAGACTGCCGCGTCCATCCCTGCAAAAGGCAAGCAAACGTCTGTCGCTCTTGAGGTTTGTCGCAACGCAACCCCTTGTGCTCCTTCACTACTCCATGCCTCCACACTTGGAGGGTCGATACACAGAGGAGGAGGTCCTGAGGACTTCACCTCTCGCACTCACCCAAAGGCTCATGGTCTACTAACTAGAGCCACACCGTGGGGTAACCCTCATGTTGCCTTGAGCTCGCATCCAGGGCCAAGCCTTCTTGGGCCAAACCCTACATGCGCTATGCATTTCCCTTCCACAGCTCGGGGTAGCGCTAGCTCTATGCCGTCTATAACACAGGAGGGTCGACCTTACGTCCTCCCTCCTGGTGCACACAGCTTCACCTTGTGAGAAACAAGCTCCCACCTCATCCCTCAAACGGAGTCACAAACCAGCTTCTTCCATTGCCACTTCCCCAACGCCAGGCAAGCACCTCGAGCCTTGTTACTCAAAGGTCTTCCCTAAGAGTACCATCTTGAGGCAGCCTTGGGTCCATCGAACACCAAGGCCTCTCAAAGGAGTTCGAGGCAACGACTTCATGTTGGACAGAGGCCTCCAGCCCTTAAGACAAGAATCCATGCTGCCGTCCGTCCTTGGACCCCACTCCATGCTCCAGCTCATAGACATGGCCCTCACTTGTTCGATGAAAACGGGGCTGTCCAGGTCTCAGGCTCAGATCTGGAATGAGGTCCACAGCTGCCTCAGGATCGCAAAAAAGAATCCTGCATATCATGACCAGGGAAACCTTCAAGTCAGTCAAGGTCACCATGCCTGATGACCTCTTGCCTTGTAATCCATTCTTCCCTCTTCAAACTCCAGAGCCTGAACAAGTCCAGGAATACTGTTTGGTGATCACCAGCCAGAAGTCACGGTCCCAAGACTATCAAGAACTAGTCCTCACAAGATCGGCATGCAAAGCTCGAGTCCAGTAGGGGCAAGGTGAGCCCCCTCAAGACTGACTTGCCACATATGACTTGCCAGCCTCGGTAGTCCGTTGCATCACCTGACACTGACCTCCCAGAAGAAACGGTCAGTGTCATGGTGATCAATGACCCGAACGATCCTCAGGAGGAGCGGATGAACAAGTTCGTGGAATTGATGCAAGCCATCCTCGGAAAGGTGGAGCACCTAGAGGCCTCCAGGTCCCCTTCTTCGTCTAATTCCTCAATCGGTGAGGACACAACTCCTTGGCATACTCCCCCTCCTGTCTCCTAGGACCGAAATAGATGCTATGGTGGCCCATAGCCTCAAGAACAAGGTCTCGAGCATGCAGGAGATGCCACTTCACCAAAATCTATATCCTTCATACATTGACCATGTGTCATTTCCCCCAAACTAACAAAAAGGGAAACTCCTCCTGTTCAATGGTACCACATCTCCTCACCTGCATACAGCCCACTTCCAAGCATCTTGCTTGGAGATGGCAACTGTCGGACATCTCTTCCTCTGCTAATTTGTCAAGACCATCGAAGGACCATCCTTCCAGTGGTATGCTCGACTGTAGCCAAACTCGTTGCACACTTGGCAAGAAATGATGTTCTACAAATGCTTCTACGGAGTCCAAAGGGACGTGAAAGCCATCGAGCTCCTCACCTTGATTGAAGACCCTGGTGAGCCGGTCGACAAGTTCATCACCCGATGGAGACAGTTAGCGACCTTTCACGCCATACCATGACTGAGAAGGAAGCAGTCTACTCCTGCATACGAAACATGCTTCCCGAGATTTCCCTACATGTCGAGGCATCCAATCCACCCACCATGTCAGAGCTCATCTCCAAGGCAGTTCGTATCGAGGGACTGTTCAAGCACTATGGTAGCCCTTGTCAGCAATCCTCCAGATTACCCTCTCGCTCTAGCAGTCGGGGCAATCAAAAGGTAGTGATCAACACGGCCGTCACTGTGATGAACACCAAAGGCGTGGCTCCCCAAACTCTCGACCTCTCTAAAGCACAGACGCCTCAGACAGGGGGCAAGTAGCAATATTATAATACGGTCCCGCCTCCTAAAAATAGTAAGCAGAGCACCAGAATAAGGTTTACCCCTTTGACACGGAGTGGACCCCTTTACTGCTCCAACTACTGTTAGGACAAAACATGATCTAGTTGCCAGAGGTCACCACTACAGAGTCTCCGAGGCAGGAGTAGAATGAGAAGTATTGCGCCTATCATAGGAGAGTAGCCTACCCCACTCACGACTTCTATAAGCTCAACGACACTATCGAGGCCCTTATCAACAAGGGCAAGATAAAGCTCGAAGAGTTGAAAAAGACATTCGGAGCAGGTGAGGCATCTCACGTAGTCGTGATCCAAGAGGACGACGAGGAACCCGCTATCCTTTGTGCATTTTCTCTATAATGCTCGAAGAAGGGATCGCCACCCCAAAGCCAACAAGGCAGCACATGTTCCTACCTCCAGGGACAGAGAACCTCTGGTGTGCATACCACCAGATACAAGGTCATGACATCAGCGAGCACACTAACTTCCATAAACTCTTGGCATAAAAGATGCATCAGTGTCAGGAATTTCAGGGCGACCTGGCAAGACACCCTCAGGTGCCTCTTCTGCCTGTGTAAGAAGACCCTCTGGCGCAAGCCTAGCAAAATACTGAGCAAGACCCTCTACAGACCCTCTTCAAGGCAATGATCTATTAGGGTCTTGTCACCCTCAAGTCAACTAGATAGTCTAAGCGTCTTGCCTTGGGCACGAAAAAACTCTGGTGCCCATATCACCAAGTGTGGGGTAACAAACTCAAGGAGTGCACTAGGTTCGAGGCCATAGTCACTGAGAAAGTCCAACAAGGCCACATCGTCTATGGGGTTCTCTTCAGACACGTCCAACCCCACACTCCCGTTCAAGAGGAAGCCCCACTACAGGTCCGTCATGAGCATGCCCTGGACCTTTCGAGCCCTCGACCTCTCAGCCTTGGGAAATCTACCATGGGCGAAGTAGGCTCAAGTCCCTGAAACGTGAGGCAATCTACCAGGATAGAGCCACTCACCAGCCTGATAGGGCGGTCCAAACACCCCTCAGGGATCTTGATGGTGACGATGAACACCTAGGTCAGCCCGCCAAAGGAATCGTCTTCCTCAGCCAGTAGTCAAGGAAGAATTCCTCAGGCCCCTTCCTCTACTGTCGACCTTGTGGGAGTTCTTCTCAAGCACAGCTCGCCTCATCGTATCGTTCAATCAGGCAGACAAACCTTAGTTATCAATATCTTAGGAGTCGGCCAAAGTGGGTGACGCACCCCACAACGGTCAAAGCTGGGGCATGACCTTAAATACCCCCAGCAAACATCTAATTCCGACGACAACGTAAAAAGATGCCCAGAATGTTCAAACTCTTCATCTCCTTCCCCTTCCTATATTCCTTTTGTAGGTACAACTCGATGGTCCCAGATTTTGACACTCTAAACAAAGAGTTTGGAGGGACCAGCCTTACCATGCCGCAGTAAGAACGCCTTAGAGAAATACTGACCTCGGCGGCAGGATTCTCGATAGCTGCCGACGCCCTGGCAACACGAGTGAAAACTGAACCACGTTCGAGCTCCTGCTCTCACAAGGCCTATCACATGATCCAAGTACATGACGCATCATCCAACTCAGGGCAAGTACTGAGTGAGCCCAATCATGAGGTCATGGACCCCCCGCTTGAAGCCTACCCTTCTATCACCTGCACCAGCTAAAGACCAGTCCTCTCCCACATTGTGTCCCTCCTAAAGGTCGAGATGTCAGGATCATGGGTGACCACATTTGAGATCACAAAAAACCCTTGTGAGTCCCCCGACGAGGAACTCCAGGAAGCTCCCTAAGAGTGCGAAGAGGGAGGGTAGGCTACGACTGATGAGCTTGAAGAGATCAACTTGGGGGATGAGCCGACCCTAGGCCAACCGTCATCTCGACGAAGATGTCCTCGGAAGAGAAAGAAAGCTATATCTCTCTACTTCGAGGAAATCGGGACATCTTCACTTGGCATTATCATGAGATGCCTAGTCTAAACCCCCAGATTGTTGTCCATCGCCTCGGTATTGATCCAACCATCAAACCAATGAAGCAAAAATGAAGAAGGTTTAGGCCCGACATTGAGATGTAGATCGATGCTAAGGTGATCAAGCTCCTGCAAGATGGATTCGTACGTGAAGTCAAATACCCAAGATGGTTGGTGAATGTCATCCCAATCAAGAAGAAAAAGGGCCAAATCAGGGTCTGCATTGACTTTTGTGACTTGAACACTGCTTGTCCCAAGGACGATTTCACCCTGTCGTTCACCGAGATGCTAGTTGACTCCATAGCCCATTCTTTAATCTTCTCCTTTGTAGACAGTTATTCTGATTACAACCAAATCAGGATGGCAAAAGAGGATGAGGAGGCCACTGCATTCTTGACTTCAAAAGGTGTCTTTTGCTACACTGTGATGCCTTTTGGGCTAAAGATTGCTGGCACCACATACCAACGAGCCATCATAACCATCTTCAAGGACATGATTCACAAGGAGGTCGAGTGCTATGTAGATAACTTAGTGGTAAAGTCTGAAACAAAAGCCACTGACGTGCAAGACCTTAAGGTTTTATTGTGAGATACCATGGGCTGGAGATCGAGCCAATCAAAATCAAGGTAATTCAGGACATGTCACAGCCTACAACCCTCCATTAACTACGGTCACTCCAAGGACAACTCGCCTATATTCCGAGGTTCATTTCAAACCTTTCAAGGCGATGCAGACCCTTTTCAAACCTCTTAAAGAAGGACGCTCCCTTCATATGGAATGAAGCATGCTAAGCTACGCTCGAGGACATCATGCGGTAATTGTTGAATCCACCAGTACTCTTTACGCCAGTGTTAGGAAGGCCACTCATCCTATACTTGACTATCCTCAACGAATCACTTGGGGCACTCATGGTGTAGAACAATGATGGAGGGAAAGAGACAACGCTCTATTATCTCAGTCACAAAATGCAAGGGGCAGAGAAGAATTACCCTCCCATCAAAAAAATGTGCCTAGCCTTGAGCTTTACAGTACAAAAGCTTTGCCATTACTTGCTCAGCCACGAGGTCAAAATAATCTCTGAGGCAGACCCGGTCAAGTTCCTTATGACCCGGCCATGCTTGTCAGGACGTTTTGCCAAGTGGGCACTATTGCTGATGGAGTTCAACATCACATATGTACCACAGAAGGCGGTTAAAGGTCAAGCCCTATCAAACTTCCTTGCAGCTCACCCAATCCCTTTAGAATCTCCCCTGTCAAGTGATCTCTCGGATGAAGAAGTTTTATGTGCGGCGCTAACTCGGCCATGGGAGATGTACTTTGATGGAGCATTTTAGTCTGATAGAGGGG
Source organism: Amborella trichopoda (assembly GCF_000471905.2). Next base: position 1,103,395 of record NW_006499776.1, read on the forward strand.
GCACCGGAGTTGTGTTCCTGACTCTCGATGGAGGAATAATTCCTCCATCCTTCTCACTTGGGGAGGCATTTTCTCATAATGAAGCCGAGTATCAAGCCTGCATAAGTGGACTAGAGATGGCTTAGGAGCTAAAATTAGAGCAGTTAAATATCTTCGATGACTCTGAGCTAGTTATTCGACAGCTAAAGGGGATTTTTGACATAAGGAAGGATACTCTCAAGCCTTATAATGACACAGCCAAAACTTACATGGCTCAGTTCGATGACTTCTTCCTGAGTCATATCCCTAGAAGGCTAAACTCGTAGGCTGATGCCCTCTCAAAGCTCGGTGCCACCATCCAATTGTCTTCAACGGGGCCCACTCCAGTCTGGGTAACCAAATGGAGACACGTCGACTTGAGAACCAAAGTTGACGTAGACGATGAGAGGGATGTCTTTCTTGAGTGTCTGCCTTACCCATTCACGACACTTCTCGGGGCTAGGGATGTCATCAAGACAGAGCAAGAAATTTTCTAAGGAAAAGAATCAAAGGCCAGAGAGCAGGAGCCCAGATTTTTCGACCCGATGTTTGCAGAGGTTGAACAAGTAGAAGATTGGAGGGACCTTATCATGGACTTCGTAAAACATGAGAGGTTGCCTCAAGATCGGGTGGAACGTAAAGGAGTATGACGGATGTCCAACAAGTACACCCTTCTCGATGGGGATGTACTCTTTCGTCGATCATTTGACAGAGTCCTCCTAAGATGCGTTGATGCACTAGAGGCAAGCAAAGTACTCGAAGAAGCACACTCGAGCATTTGCGGGCTGCATCGGTCCGACCCCATGCTCTACGAGCGCATACGCAGATTCGGTTATTACTAGCCTTCCATGGTAGCTGACGTCCAAAACTATGCCAAAAGATGTCAGGTCTCATTCATCAGCCCTCAGAGCCTCTCCATCCTATAATGACATCATGGCCCTTTTCCTAGTGGGGCATGGACATTGTAGGCAACAAACTACTTTTCCAAATGGGCTGCTTTGGGTTATGCCTTCATCCTGGCGGCAACAAACTACTTTTCCAAATGGGCTGCTTTGGGTTATGCCTTCATCCTGGCGGCAACAAACTACTTTTCCAAATGGGCTGCTTTGGGTTATGCCTTCATTCTGGCGGCAACAAACTACTTTTCCAAATGGACTGCTTAGGGTTATGCCTTCATCCTGGCGGCAACAAACTACTTTTCCAAATGGGCTGAGACAGTCCCTCTCAGACAGGTTCCAGGAACCGTTGTTGTTAACTTCATGCGACACCACATCATCTACTGGTTTGGGGTCCCAAACCGAATAATTTCTGATAATGGCCTTCAATTCAGGAGCTAGCATGTGGATCGCCTAGTCAACCAGTTTTGTTTCGAGTGGAAGTACTCGACTATGTACTACCCTTGAGCCAACGAGTTAGCTAAGGCATTCAACAAGACAATGTGCGGGGTGCTCTAGAACTCGGTGTCAAAGTCAAAGAAGAACTGGCACGAGAAGTTTCCTGAGGCTCTATGGGCCCATCGCACTACCACTCACAATGCTAAGAATTCCACCCCTTATTCCTTGGTCTATGGGGGTGAGACGGTCCTACCCCTCAAAATTCAAATACCCTCACTCCGTGTTACTATACATCAGGGACTAACTGAGGACAAGAGGGTTAGGCTCTGCTACCAAGAGCTTGATGCCCTTAATGAAAAGATACTAAAGGCCCAACAGAACCTCCAACTCAATCAAGGAAGAATGAAGAGACCCTTTGACAAGTTCCTCAAGGTTCGTTCATTCGCTCATGGGAACCTAGTCCTAGCAGTCATGAGACCGATCGTCATGCACGGGCATCACAAAGGAATGTTTGAGCCTAAGTGGGAGGGTCCATTTGTAATCAAGAAGGTTACGCCAAGTGGGGCCCATACACTGATGAACTTTGATGGAGAAAAGGCTATGCCCCCTATCAACGGGCGATATTTAAAGAAGTATTATCCCTAATATGACAATAAAGTGCGATGTGTTAAATAAAAAGATAGAAATGAATATGGGAAACATCAAGCCATCTCAAAGGAAATTCATTTCTTTTATTGCATTAGAAAAAGTTGCAAGTTACAAACGAAGGCCCATTGTCAGGGAAGCTACAAAGCTCTTGCATATGAGGATAAGAGAACGGTTACAAACCAAAGTCAGCGGCGTTGCTCTTGCATCTAAAGATAAGAGGACAGTTACAGGCCAAGAGAAATGCCCTCCTCTTACTGAAGAAGCAAACCCACCAAAGAAATGCCTGCCCCATGAAGAAGTGGCAAAACCACTAAGAGAAGTTAGCCTCGGTCCTGCCAAGGAGAATGATTACTGGCTAAAAGAGGAAGCCAACCACTTTTGAGTCAACTTTAATTCATCCGATGAGTATATCAAACACACAAGGTAGACTTCTCTGGTAAGGAACTTGCCTATGATGGAGAGCACACCCTATTCACAGTGGACGCCCTTCCACAGAACAATATGGACTTCACAGTTGTGCTGGGGGATTTGGCTTCCAACACACCGCGGTGATAAGGCCTCCCCGTTTGCCATCACTCTAGACCCCTGCAAGACATCGTTGTCCGAGATCATCGCTATGCGCAACACAATGCTACGTCCTATCATCACCACGAGCAGGCTAACCACACGCAGGACTATCATCACAAGCCTCATGCCCCGAAGCGTGGCTATCGCCGTGTGTGGCCCAGAGAAGTGCGAAGGCGGAGCTACATGTGACTTAATGGCATACGTGACTTTGAAGCACCCCAGTTCCCAATGTACCCAATTTTTGGGGGGGCATCGATGCCTCTTTGGTTCCCCTAATAGTCACCCCTCACTGACGGTCCACCTTCCTACGAACTTTCACCTTCCCCGCAATCCTTCGGGTTTCACCGGAGACACACCTCTGACCGTCGGGAATCCTCCCATCTGACCCTATTTTTCCCCTTTTTTGATTGCTAGAAATATCATGGAAAACATCGAGAAAACCCTTCCCACCTTTTGCTCGTTGCTGGAGTTAGTGAAAAATGACCGGTATTCCCTGGAAAAAGCACCCCTAAGTTCTTACGGATTGTCCTTCTCCCTGGTTTCTCACTTCAACAGGTCACTAAAGCTCACCGGAATTCTTCTGTGTTTTCGGTGAACTCAATGCAGCCCCTTCTCCTTCTCCTTCATCAACCAGAGAGCTGACAAATCCCTCTGAACTCTCTGTTACCTCCATTTCGGTAGCTGAATGGTCGGAGCAGCACTCGAACACCGGCAGGGCACCTCTTCAAATTCTGCTAAGGCCTCGAGAGACCCTCTTCCTTGCTCAGCAAGCCTCGACAGTTGCTGAAAAGTCTTCCTAATCATGTTGTGAAGCTTCGCACATCCTGAAGCTCGCTAAAAAAAACCCTAAGGACCTGTATCTGCCAGTTTTGGCAGAGAAGTGCTCGCTAAAAAACCTTTGTCAAAAAGCTTTGGCTCTCTCTCTAAAAGTTGTTGCACTCTTTTACCCTTTGGTAAAATAGTAAACTAGGGTTTCTCCACTTTTTATACCCCACAATACCAAAGACTACCCCCGACAAGCTTAGAATGATTCTCCAGTCCCCAGCTCTTGATACTGATAAGACCAGGACGAGGCGGGCCAAGCCCGTGTCCCCAGCTCTAGTGCCACGCCCGCCATCAAAACTTTTACCAAGTACCTCGACTAGAGACTATCGCCGTGCTCGTCCAAAGATTTTCTCTGTGTGTCTCATCCAAGGGTCATCACCGCACGTGTCATCCACAGATCACTGCCACACGAAATATCAAGGGCTACTCTCGAGTGCTTCACGAAGTGACTTTACACATCATTTAGGCTTATTGATGAAATGTGCCACTCCACACTTAGTGTCACACACAGGCCTTGACACTCCCCTTTAGACCATCATCTCTCATCTTCAAGAACTTCATTCCCTGCATCATATTCTCATTCCTCAGAGAGACCAGTCTCCGATGACGGCTCTATTCCCTCATGGAGTCACATCCCCTAACTTATACCACCATGGTCCATGCTGCAGGACCCTAAACTGCATAGCCACAACCCATGCTGCATGACCCTAAACTGCATAGCCACAGTCCGTGCTACATTACCTTAAACTGCACTACCACAATCCATGCTACACGACCCTAAACTACACAGCCATAGTCCTTGTCATATGACTCAAAACTGTACGACCATGATCCAAATTTTATGACCTTAAACTATAGCGGAGGTCTTGTTGCATGACCTTAAACTACATAGTCCTTGTCACATGACTCAAAACTGTATGACCATGGTCCAAACTATATGACCTTAAACTATAGCGGAGGTCTAGTTGCACGACCTTAAACAGCATAGTCCATGTCACATGACTTTAAACTTAGGACCATGGTCTAGATGTGTGACCTTAAACCATAGTGCTCATCCTGACCGCATGACAATAAAGGCTTAACACCATGGTCCAAACTATACGACCCTAAACTGTAGCAGAGTTCTAGTTGCACGACCACAAACTACATGGTCTTAGCTGTACGACTTTAAACTGCATAGCCACAATCCGAGCTACAAGACCCTAAAACTGTAATGCATAGTGCGATAAATAGTCCATACGCATAACTCCAACTATAACCCCAGTTGAGTTAGATGTATGCAAGGGTCGTACTCACCCCGTCATCTCCAGAGAGTTAAGGCCATTCTTACCACTTCAACTCACGATGGGGTTCATCTGTTCTCTGGAATGTTAGAGTTCCATGCACAGATATATTCATTATCCCCGTGGAGTCACACTGGCCCTGCTAATCCCCAGTGAAGCCTCTCCTGTTTACTGCTCCTAGTAGGGTCACCACCTTCATCTACATCTCTTCGCATGTGTATAGCCTTAACTATTTTTCTCCCCAGGGAGTCAGATTGCTATCCACATACCTACCCCCAATGCAGCCCTACTGACTTGGTGATTTGTACTCGATCCATGCTGCATGACCCTAAACTGCATAGCCATGGTCCAAACTATATGACCTTAAACTGTAGTGGAGGTCTAGTTGCATGACTTTAAACTTCACAGTCCTGGTTGCATGACCTAAACCTTCATAACCACAGTCAAAGCTATATGACCTTAAACCATAGTGCCCGTTCTAGCTGCATGACATTAAACTTATTTGCCCAAGTCTAGGAGGCGCGACCTTAAAACATGCACCTGTTAACCGTACACCCCTTTCACGTGCATATTCATGCACACTTTCCTTAATTGACCCATTTGTGTATGCATACCCTCTTCTTCTCCTTAGTGAGCCTACTTAGGCGCACATGCCCTTTACGTGCATCTCCATGCATGTCTTCCCTACCCTGCCCATTCATGTATGAGGGCCACCTTCACCATATTTCATCATCGCCTAGTGCGTTTTACCCATGCTCACCAAACGGCAAGCCATCTTGGTGCCCATATTCTTCGTCAACTAGTGGGTCACCACCTTTCACCTACCATCCAATCAACTCTCCACAGGAAACTTCATGCCATCCTCCCAAGAGAGTCAAAGTCATCACCAGAGTCACTCTATGGCCTTTATAGACTGCCATTCCTTACTACTACGATCCAGCTGTATGACCCTAAACTATAGTGCGCATTCTGGCTGCATGACGTTAAAAGGCTTCACACAGGTCTCGAAGGCACGACCCTAAAACATGCCTTCTCAAAAAAAAAAACCGGCATGGTGTACACCTGGACAAGGGAATGCCAGGAGTAAAAATGACGGACGGGCATGGTCACGAAACCATGAGTAAAAGAGTTACGTGGAAAGAGAAACCCAGCCATGGTAGAAACGCCAAGAGGGCACCGTGAGCAAAAATTTATGAAAAGGGTGGACATGAGCATAAAGTCGTGGGTAAAAGAGCCAAGATATAATAGAAGTTGGTGAAACCGTCCTCACGGTGCCACTTCCCATTTTCAAATGAAAACCTGTGAAAGGGTGCTTGGACCGACAAAGCCGGTTGACACACTTCCACAGCCTCAGCCGACTCCCCGGTTTCATGGCACATCAGGGAGTGAGAGCCGCATAAGATCTCCCCAGATTCATGGCTCATCAGGGAGTGAGAACCTCATGAGATCTCACCGGTTTCATGGCTCATTAGGGAGTGAGAGTCACACAAAATCTCCCCAGTTTCATGGCTCATCAGGGAGTGAGAGCCGCATAAGATCTCACTAGTTTCATGGCTTATCAGGGAGTGAGAGGTGCATAAGAACTCCCCAATTTCATGGTTCATTAGAGAGTGAGAGTTGCATAAGATCTCCTCAGTTTCATGGCTCATCAAGGAGTGAGAGCCTCATAAGATCTCTCCAGTTTCATGGCTCATTAGGGAGTGAGAGCCGCATAAGATCTCCCTAGTTTCATGGCTCATTAGGGAGTGAGAGCAGCATAAGATCTCCTCAGTTTCATGGCTCATCAGGGAGTGAGAGCTGTATAAGATCTCCTCAGTTCAACAAAAAACAAGAGTCCTTAAGGGTGAGGATGATGACCAAACGATCCCTCCTGAAATGCTAAGAGCCATGGAAAAGGTAAGAAACAGACAAAGTCAGGGTCTATCCTGCCACAGGCTTCAAGGAAGTCTTCACCAAACCCACTTGAGGAGACCTACAGGAGATACCTTGAGCATCAAAAGCAAACTTGGTGTAGCAGAAAACAATGCCGATCGAAGGTTCATAGCATTTCACCTTTAAAAAAGGCCTGGTTCAATACGAGGTGGTCCTGATAAAGGCCTTACGCTCCAGAACCACAAATAGTCTCTTGAGGGTGTGGACTTCGAAAAATATCCCTCAACCTTCCCGAATGATTGCACTTCTTGATTCTGTTGAAGCAAGAGCTTGGACGGTGCTCCTACAACTCAGAAGGAGGCGGGGTTCATCCCTACTGTACTATTCACAGTGCGAAGCTCGAGGGGCATTTCCCTCATAGATTTGCTTGGCAGCACAAGCTCTACTAAGGCTGCCCATTCTCTGTATTCTTTGAGAAGAGGCATAGTAAGGCAGCCCGTTTGAAGACGGATCAGTTGGGAATCCACCGGGAGACTTGGCTCCCGAGGCACATTTGCATAACTTGGGCCATGTGCTTGGAGCTCACAAAAGTTAGTAAGTTCATGTTGCCATATTTTAGAAGAAGAGTGTGAGCGACGGAAGCCCATGAACTCTGGCAAGGGGTATTGGGATGTCGGCGACCCCTGGAAAGGGGAAAATTCTCACTGGAGCAAGGAGATGAGGTAGAGGAATATGGCAAGGACTCCTTTGCTGGGGGAGGTATTTAGCCCATCAGAGGCTCAGGCCGGTGCCTCGAATCTCAATGCCTCAATCAAAATTGCTTCGGACCAGGAAGTGACATCCGCGGCTGAAAGGGAGGGCCCAGTCCCGATGGAGGTGAACAAGGCTGATGAGGCTGGCCTTGGTAAGGATGCGAAGGCGGGGAGGGCCTCTAGAGCTCTGGAGGTTGTTGTACCTACTGAGGAAAGGGAAACCCCGGTAGAGCTTGGGGTCATAGAAGAGGCTGGAGCCTCAGGGACTGAAGAGGGACCACCCAAGCAGTAGGAGGTTGCTGCCTCGAGTGATGTAACTGAGAGGATGCAGTGGCAGGACATCCTTAGGGATCAAGCTTGGAGGGCCTAGAGGAAGTACCCCCGGCTGCTGAAGAGGCAGGCTCTGTGGAGGAGCCTGTAGTTGAAGTGGCTCTCCCAGAGGACAAGGGCGAAGAAGGAGAGGGAGAAGGTGTCAAACCTGCCAAGGCGGAGATGGCGTTCAAGAAGAGGGGACACAAGGAGAAATCGCTATCCTGGGAGAGGAGGCTACCGTGGTTTAGCAAGAGAGCAACTGCCTCCTCACCCCTTAATATTTGATTGGATAGGGGCTCATGATTCATGGTTCTCATGATTTGGTGAGCTTGTTCACTGTAAATACTCCAGTCTGGGGTGCTTTGGCTTTGATTCGAGGTGCATTGGTTTTGAGCTCGTCATAGGTCTTAGTCTCAAGGACAAACTCCTTTAAGTGCTTTGAAGCAACACGTATAACCTCCAACTGATTATGGAGGCTACGAACCTCACTTCTCTGCTCTGTTATGGGGTCTTGTTCTTGAGAACCAGAGGGCTGACTCTTGTCCCCCTGTACTTCTTCGATAGCCCCTGAGAAGTGTAAGACCTTCTTCTAGCTGCTGGTGATCTCCTTGTTCAAGGAGGATGGAATTTGAAGTGCCTTCCTTAATGGTTGGTATGTCAGTTCTACTTTTAGAAGAGCAATGGGGACATGCAGAACCTTTTGATGGCCAGGCGTATAGGTGATCCTCCGTGCTGAAAGGTCCCTCGTTGAGGTCACCAATCTTACGGTGAAGGCGAATTTTCCCAGCCGACTTTTCTCCTGATTGGTTGAACCCTTGCACGGTGATGTGGGTAAGAGTGAGGTCATTAGTCCCTAATCCCAATCGGGTGAGGATCCTTCTTGGGATTAGGTTGACTGCTGACCCTCCATACAGTATGATCTGGTTGATAGGGCAAGCGTGTAGTTCAACTGAAGGTCGTCTTCGAAAAAGGAGATTGTCAAGCACCCACTCAAGATGGCTGGGTCAACCTCAATAGGCTCCATTTCAGTCTCATACACGTCTAGGTTAGAAAGAGCTTGCACTAGGGCCATATGATAGTCTCTATATAGTAGAAGGGCTTCATATATACTTAAAAGGGCTGGAAGCTTTCTCAAGTGCCCAATTACGTCACATTTCACTTTATCCTCATTAGTCTTCTGTGTTCCTGATCCAATCACTGGTGTAGGTGGTAGGGTAGGTTTAGGAATAAGCTTCAGTTGAGTTTTGGTTTGTGAGACTGGCTGACTTTGTTGTGCAGCCAGTGCGGTCTGGGTCGATGGGGAAGTAATAGGGATTTGTATTAGGTATGTAGAGGTTTGAGGTTTAGGTTTAGGGAAAAGCGAAGGATCAAGAAACTTGAGGACCTTGAGCTTTTGAGGTGCGGGCTGTAGCTTCTTCCCCGATCTCAAGCTCATTTGCCCCGTATTGGGTGGTACTTCTAAGATCTGCACCATGTGGGAGACCTCTTTGGAAGAGGAGCTTGACGATGGCTTGGTCCTAGATCAGGCTACCAAGGCGTCAACGACTGTCAAGAATCCAGCTGCTTGGGCCAGCATCTCTCTGAGGTGCTTTTGCTGTGATCTGCTGAGGCTGGTGCCTCTGAGCTCTTTGTTTAGAGCGTCAAAGTCTGGGCAATGTCAAGCTACACCTGTGAAAGAAATAGAAGAGGAGAGAGGAGAAAAAGAGTTAGAATGTTTCGGGAAGCTTTTTACGTCGTCGTCGTCGGAATTGGACATTTGTAGGGGTATTTTAGGTCTTACCCAGGCTTTGACCGTTGTTGGGTGCTTTTAGCATCGTCACCCATAATGGACGAGTGCAGGGGATATTTTAGGTCTTGCCTCGACTTTGACCGTTGTGGGGTGCTTTTAGTGTCATCACCCATATTGGACGAGTGCAGGGGATATTTTAGGGCTTGCCCCAGCTTTGATTGTTGTGGGGTGCTTTTAGCATCGTCACCCATATAAGACGACTCCCGAGCTATTGATGACTCAGGGATGTCCGTCTGATTGAACGAAAGGATAAGGCGAGCTATGCCTAGGATAAAGTCCTGTAAGGTTGGCAGTGGAGGAAGGGGCCTAAGGAATTCATCCTCGACTGGTGGCTGAGGAAGACAATTCCATCGATGAGCAGACCTGGGTGCTCGTCGTCTCCTTCTGGCTCACTAAGGATGTGTTTGGACTGCCCTATTGGGCTGATGATTAGCCCTAGCTTGGTGGACTGCCTCACGCTTCATGGATTTGAGCCTACGTCGCCCATGGTAGACTTCTCAGGGCTGAGAAATCGAGGGCTCTGAAGGGTCCAGTGTATGCTCATAGGGGGCCTATAGTGGGGCCTCCTCTTGAATAGGAGCGATGGCTTGGAAGTATTCTGGGAGGACCGTACAAACGATGTGGCCTTTCTGGACGTTCTCCACGACTATAGCTTTGAACCCAGAGCATTCTTTTAGCTCGTGTCCCCATACTTGGTGATATGGGCACCAGAGTATTTCTGTTCCCTGGGCTAGACGCCTAGGCTGCCTGGCAGGCTTGGGAGGGACAAGACCTTGCTGGAGCATTGCCTCGAAGAGGGTCTGCAGAGGGTCTTTGTTAGCGCTTCTCAGGGCTTGTGTCGGGAGGACATCTTGCACCAGTGAAATAGGGACTTGAGGGTGTCTTTTTGGGTTACTACGAACTTCCTGAGACCAGGGTGCTTCTGGTAGAGTGGTGCCTCTTGCATTCCTGGGACCTTGTTCTTGAGACTGTGGGCCATCATGGCATCTATGTCGGTTTACGAGACCATGCGGGAAGCGGAGCTGTCCGGAGAGGCCGGTGGGGGAGTTTTCTTGAGAACTGTCTTCACCAGATAGGGAATCAATCTCATGATGAGAAGAAGGGGACCTGAAGGCTTCTAGGCATTCCATCTTTACGACGATGGACTACATCATTACCTCGAACTCGTTCATCCGCTTTTCTTGGATGTCGTGCAGCTCATTGATCACCATGACACTGACTGTTTCTTCTAGAAGGTTAGAGCCAAGGGGAGTACTGGACTGTCAAGGTTAGCGAGTCGTGCGTGGAAAGTATGTGTGCAGGGGCTCAGCTTGCACCGACTGGACTCGAGCCATGTATGTCGATCTTGTGAGGACCGGTTCTCGACGGTCTTTGGACCGTCACTTCTGAGCAATGATCACCGAGTAGTATTCTCGGACCTGCTCGGGTTCTGGAGTTTTGAGAGAGAAAGAGGGATTATGAGGCAGGAGGTCACCGAGAGTGGTAATCTCAACAGCCTTAGAGACTTCTGTGGTCAGAATTTGCAAGCCTCTCTTCTACTTAATCTTGAGGTTGTTGTAGCCTTCACTCCATAACCGAGCCTGAGATTTGAACTGACCTGCCATTCTTGAGCATGTCAGGGCTGTGTCTATTAGCTGGAGCAGCGAGTGGGGTCCAAGGACAAAAGGCAACCTGGGTTTCTACCTTAGAGGCTGGAGGCTTTTGTCAGACATTAAGTCGTCACCCCAAATGCCCTTGAGGGGCCTGACTCAAGATGGTACTCTTAATGAAAACCTTTGAGTACCAGGTCTCGCGGTGCTTGCCTAGTGATGGACGAGTGACAGAAGAAGGAGCTAGTTCATGACTTCGCTTGAGTCGAGATCGAGGGGGAACCTGCAAAGCTGGTGTGTGTGCACCTTTAGGGTTAGCCGTCCAGGTGACTTGAGGGTCAGCCTGGGCTAGGCCAACTGGGCTCAACTTTGGGAGGTCGAGACCCACAAGCTTGTGTCTGTGAGGGACGAGGCGGGGGCTCATCTCTCACAGGGTTAAACTGTGCGTGCCGGGAGGGAGGACAAAGTGGTTGACTCTCATGTGCTCGAGCTGGCATAAAGCTAGCGCTGCCCCAAAGTGCGGATTGCAAATGTATGGCGCAGCAGGGTTCGGCCCGAGAAGGCCTAACCCTGGAAGCGAGCTCAAGGCATCATAAGAGTTGCCCTGAGGTGTGGCTCCAGTGGTTGGATCATGAGCCCTAAGGTGCGTGTGAGAGGTAGAGGTCATATGGTCTTCACCTTGGTGTGTCAAGCCTCTAAGTGTAAAGGTTCGAAGTGGTGAAGGAGCATGGGGTGTTGCCTTATGATGATCCTCGGACGCGACGACAACCTGCTTGCCTCTCGCAAAAGCGATCGGGGCAGCCTTCCTACGTACCTCAGCAATATGACCGGAAAGAGACTTGCCAGTAGCAATATGCGTGCTGTGTGTTGTAGCAGATGAGCTACCGATGCAAGGGGCCTTGGTGGAGGGTCCACTAGGGCAAGGAAGTGGGGAGTCAGGGACCTTTAAGTGCCCTCTAGCACCAACCCAGGAAGGAACCTGGAAGTCGGATCGTGAGTCCTAACTCAAAGGGAGAGTAGGGAAGGAAGCTTGAGTAGTTCGCTTCCCTGGGACAACTACGAGTGTGGGGATAAGAAAATCCTTGGCTCGAATGAAAGGGTTGAAAAACCCATATGTCATAGAAAGTAATGCAAAAAGTAAAAGGGGATACTGATCAAACAAGAGCGAACCGACGAAGGGGTAATAAGTCCCCCGTGGAGTTGCCACCTTGGTTAGGCTCACCTCCTAGGATCTAGGTGATTGGGTGACACGTGTCTCGGGTTCAGAAGATCCGACACCTGAGATCGCTCTCTCAGGAACCTCATTCAAGAACAAGGGCAAGTATCCAACTAGTGAGAGAGGAATTTTGGATGTGAGGTGGGGACCAACCTCACTTGGATCCATGACTTACTCGAGCTGACTCGTGCAGGCACCGTCTTAGATCACGACGAAAATCCCCCCAGCTGCTTCAGCTGGTACGAAATCGCCTCCCTTGACCTATAATCTCTTTATTTTTTGCACAACATTACTATGGTTAACTTGCAAGACAAGTGGGCTGAAGGAACCACTCTTGTCTTAGGGAAATTCACATTCATGTGGCTAAGAATATGAAAAATTAGGGGGGCAAAAAGAAGTAGGTTTAAATGAGAGGAGAAAAGAACGACGAGAAGGCACGAGACGGCAGAGAGATGGGGTCCCGACGGCACTAGGCGTTGCCACCCACAACCGTGGAGTAGCAGTGTCGCGGCCCTTGAATGGCACTGAAAACTACTACTTACTGCTAAAGAGTGAGTATTGAACTACAGATGGCGCAGGGCATCGTCATAGGGCAACACAAAAAGGAAGCACACCCCTGCACGGGTGGTGGCGATAGCCATTTGTGAAGCGCACGATGATAGTTCTTTACAGGGCACATGGCGATAAGCGTGGGATGTAAAGGGGAACCTACAGACGGTGATGAGCAGTGAGCACTCGAAGGATGCTTGGGACAGCGATAGGCACCAAGCGGGTGAATGAGCTCGCGGACGGCGATAGGCACCGAGTGCACGAAGGAGGCTCACGGACGGTGATAGGCACCAAGCGCATGAAGGGAGCTCGCAGACGGCGAGAGGCATCGAACACTCTCACGGACGGCGATAAGTGTTGCTGCGACCTCTTGCGGGCGGCGATAGGCATCACTGTCTGTAATAGGCACACAACAAGGGGAAGACCCCAGCGGGCAGCAATAAGTTTTTCCATCTGTGTTCTTCACTTAGACATCGAGGATACCTTGGTGGGCAGCGATGAGAAGCACCATCTGTGAGCCTCGCAGAGAAACAAAGATGAACAAACAGAAGGAGAAAGGAGCTCGTGGATAGTGCTGTCATCGCCATGCACGACCTGTGAACCCACAGGAGGGGGGAAAAGGGAAAATCAAGAGGCATGCACGGCACTGCCACTGCAGTGCATGGCCTTTGAGGGAGGCTCAGACGAAGAAGAAGAAGAAGAAAGAAAAGAAGAGAGAGAAATATTTACCTTGAGCTTAGGGGTACCGGTCCAAAATTTTCTCTCTCCTTACTCTCTCTCTTCAAATGTGACCCGATAATGAGAAGAAAGAGAAATTTTATTTTTACAAAGGGTTGAGGGTCTTGCATACAATGATGGTATCTGGTATATATAAAATTGTGCCAAATAATGGGCGAGTTGATCAAAATTAAACCCAGTTGCTAGAAATTAAGATTTAACTGAATTAAAAGAAATTAGAAAATAGCGTGCAAAATGATAGATTTGCCCCTTCCTAATAATTTGTGGAATTTCAAAACAGTTCATGTGCTACCTTAAAATGTGCATGATTTTTCATGGATGATCTGAGGTTGTTTTGATGCCCAATTGATCGAAAGATGATTGCTTTCTTGTAGGGATCGGCATGGTGATCAATTGATAACAACTTTGAGCCATGGATCGTGTTTTTAGGGCACGATCATGCGACTTGAAATTTCAATAAATCTTGAAACTTCAGATCGACAGTGTGCTCGTTCCTTGATGTTTTTCTATGATTTCTTCACTGGATCACATTGAGCATGCCATCATTATCGCGGGGCAACAACGTAGCTCGATTTTGTGCCCAAATGAAGATTTTGTAACTTTGGAGTTTTGGACAGAATTTGAAATTTTGGCAACAGAATTTGTAGTCACATCATTGGCTTCGTATGTGGAATCCGACCGTTCATCATGCACAGGGTTCAGGTCAAAGATAGCTCGAGACCTTACGCACACAATGGAATTGGCCTCACATCGATTGGGTTCGCGAGTGGCATGATATGACTGCTCGAGCGAGTTGCGACGCTTCTAATTTTCCTGCACTTTCTTCATGGATTAGCAACTTCTCTCTAGCTTTTCTTCACGCTCGGGCATTGTCATGGGGGTTGCCACATATCGAAACGCTCATCTTGACGAGACGAACATGCTCACTAAATTTGAACATGATTCGACTGGAGATGGGTGAGATATGAGAGAAAAATCACTATTCATGACTGCCCCTTTAATGGAGTTGAGTTGTAGGGTGGCCGCATGGGAATAGTGTGTGGCTCCTCCTGATTCGCTCTTTCATCTATAACTTATTCTTGGAGTGTCCGTTCAAGCTGAAATTTGACTCTTAAGGGTTTTCAACCGTACTGGATCTAATGATAGTGGTCTTACAGCAAATTGAGACACCAAAAATATATCTCTAGTTATAGGGTCAATTTCAGAGTGTAGGAGGTTGAGTCTGCCGAAACTGTTTCTCAATCTGCATTGCCTTAGACATGTCAGAATGAGACGAAACTTGGTATAAGACTGTTGAGAGTCCTCATGAAGATCTTGACCAATTTGGGGCTATTATGGGATTATCAGAATTTCCACTGTTTGTTAGACTTTATTGACCGGGGACCCATGATTATGAAAAATGTCTTCTAATAATGGGCTCTCTCCAATCTTTTACTTGCTCGATTTCCATGCCTATTGGGTCAAAGAACTCCAGTTCCTAGTTTTGAACTCTAGCTCCTTGACTCCTTGACTCCAAATGGATAAGGCAGGCACTTGGGGAAGAAATTTTTCTCATCATCGGCGTCTACCTCAGTTCTCAATTCAATGTGCCTCCATTCTGTCACCTAAACAGGTGTGGGTCCTGGTGAGAACAATTGAATTCTAGCCCCGAGTTTCGCGAGTGCATCAGCCCTCGAGTTTAACCTTCTAGGGATGTGACTGAAAGATACATCATCAAACTGAGCCACATACGATTTTTGAGTATCATGATAAGGCTTGAGAGTGTCTTTCCTCACGTCATAGATTCCTTTGAGCTGTCGTCTCACCAACTCAGAGTCGCCACAGATCTTGAGCTGCACCAAGTCTAGTCAAAGGCTATCTCTAACTATGACGACCCAAATGTTTCCCGGTTGTGTAGAGAGCCCAACGTCGGATGAGTTGTGTGCAGCATCGGCTTGGAAGAGGAGAAAGTGTCAGGGCCGATTGGGTTGTGTGCAGCACCGGTTGTGAAGAAGAGAAAGTGACAGTGTCAGCTGGGTTGTATACAACATCAGCTGGGAAGAGGAGAAAGTACCATCGTCGGCTGGGTTGTGTGCAGCGCCGGCTGGGTTGTATGCAACACCGACTATGAAGAGGAGAAAGTGTCAGCACGACTGGGTGTGTGTAGTTCCGGCTAGGTTATATGCAGCATCGACTGTGAAGAGGAGAAAGTGTCAACGCTGGCTGGGTTGTGTGCAGCACCGACTTTGAAGAGGAGAAAGTGTCAGCACAGACTGGGTTGTGTGCAGCCCCAGCTATAAAGAGGAGAAAGTGTCGGCGCCGGCTGGGTTGTGTGCAACACCAACTACGAAGAGAAGAAAGTGTCAGCGTCGGTTCGGTTGTGTGCAACGCCGACTAAGTAGAGACCAGCACCGGCTGAGTAGAGAGGCCAACGCCGACTATGTAGTGACCAGCACCGACTGTGTCTCTGACATGCATGAGTTGTGAGTACCACTTGTTAGATTCCTACAGATTTAAGAGCCACTTGTCCAGTTTTTGAACCTCTTAGTGACACTTGGCCAGCCACCTTAAACCCAAGAGTACATAAGCCTCTTCTCTCACCCACACCACTAATTCTCACTTCATCTATCTCTCTCTCAAAGACACGAGGTTGGAAGAAGTGGTTGTTGGAGGCCAACCATTGTTGGGCAGGTGAAAGTTGTGAGAAGAGGATATGAGAAGGCACTGTTGTTGTTTAGATAAGTGGATCCATCACCATTGCATGGTAGTCGTAAGGATGGATGTGAATTTATGGATGTGAAATAAGCAGGGAAAGTGTATGTGATATAGAAAATCCTTACGTCTTTTTCACTGAAATTTGGGGGTTTTGTTCTATAATGAAAGTGGATGCTAAGACTGAATGTATGATTCTTAGATTATGTGAGAAATGTATGTTATGTATGTACATTGTGAGTGAATGGTTGTTATCATGTTCCTCACCATGACATGAAGGCCATGGAATGTGTTCTTGAGATATGTTATATGCCACTATGAATTTCTAGAAATATGTGTGTATTTATAATAGGCTTTTGAATAGACAAATGGGGTCTGATTGACCTCAAACTACCCCCATTAGAAAGATATACGAGTCTAGTAAAATTTTTGTTTTTCCCTATTGTTGAAATTCTTTACAAAAATGAAGTTATGTTTCAAAATGAGAAGGTGTATCATTATTGACTGTTTTCCTAGATTCTCACTAATATCGCTGTCGTCACAGATTTTAACCAACCAAACGAAGCTTATTTTTAGCCAAATCATAGCCATTTGAAAGGTTCTTTAATGGGATAAAACTTGCATGTAGAAACTATTTTTAAATTCTTCTTAGATTGAAAGTTATACTTCATTTTACGAAGGAATGTCACTGTAGGCAGTGTTAATAAAATTTAGAACTATCACCTTGTTTGACACGAATATTTGAAACACAAAATAGAATCCAAATGCTTTCAAATTTGGCTTATTAGAAAGGTATACATCTTGGCTTAAACTTTGATCTTGAAATCGTCACAAGTTACCTCACGGTTTGAAAGTTATAGTGATGTGAAGTAGGGTACATCGCTGCCCACTGTATACAGTAGGGTGTAGCGAGTTATCCCTCACCTCTTTGAACCTTTAAGAGGCCAAACGAGGTCCAATTGTCTTCAAACTACTCCCATTTGAGGGATAGGTGGGTCTTGTACAAAAATGGTTTTGGAACCATCTTCAAACTCGAAATGGTCCAAAGGTTACGACCCTAATAGTGAGCACATGCCATTGCCCTTGATGGTAGGAAATCGAGCTATAAGGCTTAACTGGATTAATGTTGTTATTACTATGGTAATGTCATTATGATAATGCTTAAATGAGTTATGCCCCTATCAAATGTAATATTGCTGCTATCATGATTAGATACTGACATCATTATAATGTGATATCGTGCTTCTTATGTAATATGTGAATGGATACCTACTATGTGAATGATGGTATCATGCTGCTTATGTGATATGTGAATGGATACCTACTGTGTGAATGATGGTATCATTCTGCTTATGTGATATGTGAATTGATACCTATTGTGTGAATGATGGTATCGTGCTGCTTATGTAGATACCTACTGTGTGAATGATGGTGTCATGCTGCTTATGCGATATATGAATGGATACCTATTATGTGAATGATAGCATCATGTTGCTTATGTACTATGTGAATGGATACCTACTGTGTGAATGATGGTATCATGCTGCTTATGTAATATGTAAATGGATACCTACAGTGTGAATGATGGTATCATGTTGTTTTTGTGACATGTGAATGGGCACCTACTGTGTGAATGATGGTATCATGTTGTTTTTGTGACATGTGAATAGGCACCTACTGTATGAATGATGGTGCTGGCAGTTGCTTGTTGGGAAGGGCACCTACTACGTGAATGATGGTTCCGGCAGCAGCGATCTTACCCTGACTCCCCATGATAGGACGGGACTCAGGATGTGAGTAGTTGGGAGGGTCGCACCCGCCAGATCTATGTAGGCACTATGCATTGGGTCACCTAAAGGTAGTGAAACGCTCTCTCACCAGAAGGGCATAAGGAGAGGGTCGTGTCTTGCAAGGTCTTTGTCTATGGAAACCCCAAAGCGTGCTGGGGATTGTGTGTGTGAGTGATGACATTACAAAGTGGATTTACCCACTTGTCATCATCCTCCCTCCTGAGTGAGAGTAGAAGTCCCAAGTTCAGGATTTGTTTAGCCAGACCGATGTGGCTTCTACTTCAGGAGTAAATAGATCTATTTGCCTGTCTTATTTAAGCTTTCTGCATGAACTTTTAACTATACCTATGATCTGAAGTCCTTACTACTCTGCTTTAAGTAAGGTGATTGTGACTTATTCATTGTATATTGAACCTCTTTTATCACATTACTATTAGAGTGTTGAGAAACTAGGTTGAGGGACTTCATTTGATACCTTGTTATATATGTACAATGCATATTATTGTCACTATTATGCTAGCTGGAATTCAATGGTGTAGATCTGCTTACTAGGCTTTTAGCTCATTCCATCTTAATTCCATAATTGTATAGTGAAGTGTGGTGGCATCTGTGCTAAGGTGGGTGGCAGTTTTGGAGGGTTGAAGCCCGAAATTAAGAAGTTTAAAAAACCATCTTCCGAAGACTTTTATGGTATTTTTTGGCAGTCTCAGCAATATGGTGTATACTTCATTTTGTGTTTTTTTTTTTGCCAATAGTGCCTTGAAGAACTTGTAAAGACTTTTGATATTGAATGAAAGAAATGGTTGTACCTTTTGGATTGATATTTGTTTGATGAATGGATCCATTTTAGTTTTCTTTCATGGTTTGCTCATGATTCCACTTTTTTATGCATTGAGCCACTCCCACCTGAGTGACGTTCGTGACTTCCTGTCGCGATCCCGCACTCGATCACCCTCTGGCAGGGGTAAGGGGGTGGGGTGGTGACAATAACCCAATTATAAGGGCCTGATATTCAGCCTCGTTATGGGAACCGGATTTGGTGAGAGAGAAAGAAAGAGGTAATACTCCTCCTTTTCGGAGTCATGAATAACACTCTGGCACCTCTCTGGTCAGATTGGAAGGCTCCATTGAAGTACAACTCCCATGCATGAGCAAGTTCTGCACATAATACTTCTTCATCAGGGACGTCACTAGATAAAGGAGATTCTACCAGTACGGGGTGTGCTGCGAGAAAATCAGCCAAAGCTTGGCCCTTGATGGCCTTTTATGGAACATATGTGATGTCAAATTCAATCAACAATAATAGCCACTTAGCAAGACGTCATGATAGGCATGGGCCTGTAATGAGAAACTTTATTGGATCTACTTTTAATATAAGTTGTACTTCATGACTGAGCAAGTAGTGGCGGAGCTTTTGTACTGCGAAGATTAGGGCCAATGACATCTTCTCTATAGGGGGATAATTCTTCTCCGCCCCTTGCATCCTACAGCTGAGATAGTACAGTGTGGTTTCTTTCCCTTCGTCATTGTTCTGTGCCACCAATGCCCTAAGTGACTTGTCCAGAGTGGTCACATACAGGATGAAAGGTCTTCTCAATATTGGTGTAGAGAGCATTGGAGGATTAAGTAAATAATGCTTGATGTCATCAAGGGCTGCCTGACATGCTTCATCCCAGATGAATGGGGTATCTTTCTTTAACAGGTGCGTAAAGGGTTTACAGCGACCTGAGAGATTTGAGATGAACCTACGAAGGTATGTCAGCTGCCCTTGAAGAGAGCGCAGCTCTCGCAGTGTAATTGGTGACATCATTTCTTGGATTGCCTTGATCTTGACTGGCTCAACTTCAAGCCCTCGGTGTCTAACAATGAACCCCAATAACTTTCTTGAACGCATGCCAAAGGCGCCTTTCAGCAGGTTCATTTTAAGTTGATGAAGGCGTAACTACTCAAACACCTTTTCAAGGTCTCTCATATGAGCATCTTTCTCTTCAAGTGTTACCACTAAGTCATCTACAAAACATTCAACCTCCTTTTGCATCATATCTTAAAAGATGGTTGTCATCGCGCTCTGATATGTGGCACTAGCATTCTTCAATCCAAAACGCATCATTGTGTAGCAGAAGACCCCTTTTGGACTCAAGAATGTGGTGGCTTCCTCATCTTCTTGTGCCATCTGTATCTGATTATACCCACAGTATCCATCCATGAAAGAGAAGATTTGACAGTGAGCCATATAATAAATGAGCATCTAGGTGAATGGCAACGGGAAGTCATCCTTGGGACAGGCTATATTCATGTCACGGAAGTCAATGCAAACCGGCCATTCTTCTTCTTGACTGGGACAACATTTGCCACCCACTTTGGGTACTTGACTTCATGATTGAAGCCTGCTTGCCTGAGTTTGGTCACCTCAACATCTATCTGCATTTTGAGGTCAGGCCTGAACCGCCTTGATTTTTGCTTGACAGGTTTGACAATTGAATCAATGCCAAGACGATGGATTGTGGCTTGAGGGTCTAAACCATGCATCTCATTGTAATGCCAAGCAAATACGTCTTGGTTTTCTCGTAAGAAGGGGGTAAAGTTCTCCTCTCTTCTGATGACATATTTGCTGAGATGAAAGTGGGCCTGGGGTCGGCTTCATCTCCTAGATTTATCTCCTCGAGCTCATTCGTTGTGGCTTGACCGCCTTCTTCCCATTCTTCTGGGGCTTCTAGAAACTCCTCAGAGGTCTTCTCATTAACCTTAAGTGTAGAGAACCATGATCCTGACATCTCTGCTTCCAATAGGGCTCCGGTGTAGATTTTTTCACCTTTCTCGAATTGAGGAACAGAAGGGTCGACCTCAAACATGGAAGGCGTATCAGGCTACAAGAGTTTGATTTGAAAGTTACATGGAGGTTGAGATTCAGCGATTGTGGGGCTAGAGGCACCCTCATATGAATTGCTCGGTCTTCGCATGGGTGTCTGCAGTGTTTGCCCCATGCTAGCTGATACTTCGTAAACCTGTATCATGTGGCAAGCTTCCTGAAATTAAAAGCTCTGCCCTCTTGATTCTCCTAGCTTCTGGTCAAAGCCTGGCTCAGGAGGCCACTGGGATTTCTTTAGCTATGACTTCTTGTGCTTCCTGGTGGAAGAGGTTTGCTCTAACTTAGCTCGAGCTACCAAAGCATCAGCAACTGTTAAGAATCCAGCCACCTGAGCCAATGTCTTTTTCAACTGCCTCTGATGCATCCTACTTATATTGATTCCTTCGAGCTCTCTATCAATAGCCTCGAAGTCTGGACATTTCAAGGTGGTACCTGCAGGACACATAGAATAGGAAGGATAAGAATAAAAAAAATAAGAGGAAGAAGGAGAAGGGTCAGTAGGTGAGAGACTTTTAAGGTCGTTCCCCTCATTGGACTGATCATGGCATCTTTTTGCGTCATCACCAGAATTGGATGTGTGCAGGGGGTCTTTCAGGTCTTACCCTAGCTTAGAACGTTGGGGAGTGCTTTTAACGTCGTCACCCTCATTGGAGGTGCCCTGAGTAAGAGATGACTCAGGGGTATCCTCTTGATGAGACTAAGGGATGAGGTCGGTGGCGACCGCGATTAAGTCTTTTAAGGTCGGCTAGGGAGGAAGAGGCTTGAGGAATTTTGCCTCGACCGGTGGTTGAGGAACCTTGTTCTTCCAGCGAGTAGCCCTTGGTGCTCGTTTTCTTCTAGACGCCTTTGGAGGTGCTTGGTCATCTTGATAGGTTTGTGAACAACCCTAGCTTGACGAATCGCTTCTTGCTTTAAAGACTTGAGCCTGCTCCGCCCGTGATGGACTTTTCATGGTTGGGAAGTCGAGGGTTCAGAGAGACCAAAAGTTTCATCATGAGAGTCTTGTACTAGGACACTCTCCTGAGTGGAGGTTTCGACTTGTGGGCGTTCATCATAAGCAATGTGACCTACCTGGACTTTTTCCGCAACCACAGCTTCAAATCCATAACATTCATTCAACTCATGGCCCCATATCAAATGGTATGGGCACCAGTGATTCTTGGTCCCTTGAGCGAGGTGCTTAGGCTACCTTGCATGCTTAGGAGTGACGAGTCATTGCTGGAGCATTGCCTCAAACTGGGGTAAAAGGGGAACTGAATTATCATCTCCCAGGGTCTTGAGTCAAGGGGTCCACTTGTACCAGTGGAAGAGAGACTTGGGGATCTCTATCTGAAACGTCACCAACTTCTTGGCCTCTCTACATTTTCTTCGCTAATAGCTTGTGGAAGTCAAAGCATTCACTCAAGTCATGCCCCGATATCTGATGATACGGACATCAGAGACCCTCGGCTCCTTGAGTCCGGTGTTTGGGTTGTCTTGCTGGTTTTAATGTGATGAGGCCTTCTTGAAGCACCATGGCAAACAAGGCGTGAAGAATGCTAGAAGATCATCTTCATTCTGAACTGTCATTGCATGGGACGCTTCTGCTACCCTGAATGCTTTCTTGAGTTCTTTGAGCTTGATCTGACCCTTTTGGATCAAAGCCCCGATGAGATCTTTAAGTGTGTAACATTCTTCTGTGGAGTGATTTATCATTTGATGATAAGAACAATATCTTGCATGCGTGTCAAGACCAGCTTGATCGGGGAACTTGATCTCAGGCAGCTCAATCATGTTCTACTCCAGCAATAGTCCAAGCAATGCAGGAACCCATTCTTTTTCAAAAGGATAAACCTTGTTCTAATTTTCTAGTAAAATAATCATCTCGATTAAGGTTTGCAGGTGGGGGTACCCAGTTGTACGACGACTGCTGTTTGCCTGTCTAATGTGATGTCTTTATTGTGCTTACCCCTTTGGAGAGGTCCAAAGTCTGCGAGGCAGCCTTCTTTGAATCATTGACGTTGATAGCTGCACTGATTACCCCTTTTTGTTGGTTTCCCTAGGCGTTGGTCCGAGAATTACCATTGCCCAGGTTGTTTCCCAACCTTGAGGACTATTGTCGTCACCCGCTATGGTGGCATGATAAGCTCTCTATGTGAACTGATTTAGAGATCATCTCTGACATGGACGTTGGATGGGAGGCCTCAACATGTAGAGTAATCTTAAGATGCAGGTTTTGCACACAGGTCTAAACTGCTTCCTTTTTTAGCATGAGATTGGGATGACGAGTGGTCAAATCTCTCCATCTTGATATGAATTGATCTACAGGTTCATCTGGATCATAGGTCAAGGTGAGAAGTTCGATGGTTTGGACTTCTCTCTCTACCTCATAGAAACGCTGGTGGAAAAGTTTCTCCATTTCCTCCCAAGTATGTATTGAGTTTGGGGGAAGCCGAGCATACCACTGAAAAGCCAGGATGTTAAGGGTTTCTACGAACTGACGGAGTAAGAGTCTTCCATCAGTTGTTGTCTCTCGACATGTCGCTTGGAAATAGGCGATATGCTGGTGCGGGAATGTGGTTCCATTGAACAGGGGAAACTTCCCTTTCTTGTAGTTTGAGGGAAACGACACCTGATCAATATATGCAGGGTATGACTTTTGTTAAAGCGTTGCACTCTATATTCCTGGAATTTGTCAGTTCTTCAGGTTGTGAGTCACCAAAACATCGATGTCTACTTATGAGACGGGGTGAGGGGCAGAATTGTCTTGTGAGAGGGGAAGAGGCTGCCTTGGAGGTGCATCAACTGAGTGATGGGATTTGACCTCATGGTTAGTCGAGTGTCGCGAGGCATCTATGTGATCAATCTTTGTCATCATTGTGCACACCATATCTTCGAACTTATACCTGCGCTCTTCCTGTTAGTCACCAAGTTCGTTTACCACCATTACGCTTACTGTTTCTCCAAGGAGGTCAGCTTTAGGTGCATTTGAGGGCTTCCAAGCATAACGGGTCGCCCGTGGCAGATTGATCAACCAGGGGTCAGTATGCCCCAATTGGACTCGACTCTTGTACACCAAGCGTGTAAAGACCGTTTCTTAACTGTCCTGGGATCGTGGCTGCTGGGTGGTCGGGTCGTCTTCTATGACACTGACCACAGTGTAAGATTCTCACACCTCTTCTTTAGTCTCTATGATTTGAAGAGGGTAGAAGGGATTTTGAGGGAGGAGACCATTACAGCTGGGTGCCCCAACTTTTCTGATTGGCTCCTTAATCAGGATCTGCAGTTCTCTGTCATGTTTGAGCTTTAGACTGTGATAGACCTCTTTCCAGAACTGAAACTTGGGTCGAGGTTGACCTGCCTTCTTAGAGAATGAGAGGGCGGTGTGCATGAGATGGGGTAGCGAATGTGGACCTTGGATGGGGGCCAACTTGGGCTGCTGCCTTGGAAGTTGAAGAACTTCATCAATCATCGGGCCTTTGCCTCGAGCTCCT
This sequence comes from Amborella trichopoda, assembly GCF_000471905.2. Next base: position 1,127,710 of record NW_006499776.1, read on the forward strand.
TTGTGGGCTCTAAAGGTAGAGCGGACCTGATGAGGCTGATGAGGCTGGCTGAGGATGGTGCTCTTAGGGAAAACCTTCGAGTATCAGGTCTTGAGGTTTTCACTTGGAGAAGAAAGAGCGGAAGCAGAGGGGACCGGCTCTCGATGTTGTTTGGGTCGGGAGCAAGCAGTGGCCTGGGAAGGTGTTGCATGTACACCCCTTGAAGTAGCATTCTGGGTGACTTGGATGTCAGCCCGATCTCGAACAAGTGGTATGGCCTTAGGAGGCCGAGAACTGCGAGCATGTGTCTGTAAGAGAACAGGTGGAAGCCTAGCCCTTACAGGATGCTCAAGTGTGTGCTGAGAGGAAGGACGAAGAGGTCGTCTTCCGTGTGCTTGGGTTGGCGCAGCAACGACATTGCCCCGAGTAATGGAATGCATATGCAAGCGCATAAGTTTCGGCCCAAGGAGGCTTGATCCTGAACGCTTACTCGAGGTAGCACAAGGGATGCCCCTAGGTGTGACTCAAGTGAATGACCCACGAGCCTTAGTGTGTGTGCGTGAGGTGGAGGCCCCAAGGTCTTCTCCTCGATGTGTTGAACCTCTAAACATAGAGACTCGTGGTGGTGCAAGAATGTGGGGGGTGGCCTTACAGCGACCACAAGAAGCGACGACAATTGTCTTGCCTTTTACAGAACGGGACTGAGTAGCCTTCAGACATACCTCGGCAATACAACCGACAAGTGACTTGCTGGTGACAGGGCGCATGCTGTGAGTCGCAATAAATGTGCAACCAATGCAGGATTCCTTGGTGGAAGTTCCACCAGGGCGAAGAAATGAGGAGTTAAGAACCTTTAAGTCCCTCCTCACTCCTATCCAGGTTAACACCTGAGAGCTAAACACTGGGTCTTTACTCAAAAGGAAGGTTGGGAATGAAGTTCGAAGAACTTGTTCTCCAGGGATGCAGGGATCAGAAAATCCCCGATCCGGATAAAGGGGTTGAAGAACCCAGAAGCCACGTGGTGTGTGAAAATAGAAAAACAAAGGAGAAACTAGCCAAACAAGGATGATCAGACGAAGGGGTCACCAAGCTGATTAGGTGCCTCGATCTCTCCCTCTGGATCCAGATGGTCTGGCGACATGCGTCTCGGGTTTTGAGGGAACCAGGGACTTTGAGATCGCCCTCTCATTAACCTTGCTCAGGAGTGAGGACAGGTGTACCAACCGATGAGAGAAGAATTTAAGGTGGGTTTGGGACTTACTCGGCTAGCCCACATGGACGCCCTCTTAGATCACGAAGAAAGCCCCCAAGTCCTACAACTGGTTCGGAATCGCTTCTCTTGGCCTGTATTCTGTTGTTTCTATAATCACATACACATGGTTAATTTTACAAGACAAGTGGGCAAACAGACCCCACCTTGTCTTTGAATGAATGTACACAAGGCCTGCACATTCAAAGGTGAAAAGAGAAGAGATGATGAGATGAGCGTTGGGAGAAGGAAGAATAGAGAAGAAGAAAAAAAGAAAGAGACACTTGATAAGGTGACTAGCCTAGCACAATGGCTTGATTGACATGATGATTGACCTAACGTGGTAGCAAGATGGGCATGGTAATGAGACCGAGACGACGTAAGTACTTCTCAACGATAGAACACCAACACCGACCAGCCTGGCACAACGGCTAGTTTGACGTGGCAGCAAGACGGGCACAGTAACTCAGACCGATACGACGGCAATACTACTTGACGACAAAACTACCGTGACAGTGCTAGACATGTCTCACAGTCAAATGAGAGAGGAAGGAGAAGAAGAAAGAGGGAAATAAGGGGTGAGAAAGAGAGACAGGGGAGAGATAAAAGAAGAGCGAGAAAGAACATGAACGGTGATGGACTTTCGTCGTCCATGATAGAGGAAAAGGAGAGAGAAAGAGCATGGATGACGATGGACTGCCACCGTCCGTGATAGAGAGAAGATGATTTTAAGAAAGAGGAAGAGGAAAGGAAAGTAGAGAGAAAAGAAAGAAAAGAAGAGATGGCAAAGGAAAGTGAGGAGAGAAATTGGGAAAGAGCTGGAGGAGAAAGAAGGAACGAGAAAGAAAGAGATTAGGAAAGAGAGAAGAAGAATAAGGAAAGAGGAGAGGAAAGAGATACACACGGTGCTATCACCACCATGGATGTCAGAGAGGGAAGAATAAGAAAAAAGGTACGCACGGCACTACCACCGCCGTGGGTGTCAGAGAGAGAAGAAAACAGAAAGAGAGATATGTGCACGGCGTTGCCATCACCGTTCATGTTCAGACAAAGAGAGACATAGAGAAAGACAGAGCAGAGAGAAGAAAGTAGAGAAAGAGATTTGTGCACAGCGTTGCCATCGCTGTGCATATTCAAGCAGAGAGAGATATAGAAGAAAGAAGGAACAGAGGAAGAAGAAGAGAAAGAAGAAGACGCACACTGCGTTGCCATCGCCGTGTGTGTGAGACAGAGAAAATAGAGAGAAAAGAAAATGCACACAACATTGCCATCGCCATGTGTGTGCGAGATAGAGAAGAGAGAGGAAAATGCATACGGTGTTGCCATTACCATGAGATAGAGAAATTAGAGGGAGAAAATACACACCGCGTTGCCATTGCCATGTGTGAGATAGAGAAGAAGAAAAAGAAGAATGCTCATGGCATTGCCATCGCTATGAGATAGAGGAAATAGAGAGAGAAGAGAACACACATGGCGTTGCCATCGTCGTGTATGAGATAGAGAAGAATGAACACGGCGTTGCCATTATCGTGAGATAGAGAAAATAGAGAGAGAAGAGAACACACCTGGCATTGCCATCACCGTGTGTGAGATAAAGAAAAAGAAAGAGAAGAATGAGCACATGGCGTTGCTATCGCCGTGTGTGAGATAGAGAAGAAGCGAGAAGAAAATGCACACGATGTTGCCATCGCCATGTGTAAGAGAAATTAAGATAGAGAGAGTGGTTCATGCATGGCACTGCCATCATCATGCACATTCAGTCAGAGAGGACACACAAGCGCTGCCATTGCCGTGTGGATTAGAGATAGAGAAGGAAGAAGATGGCATACATGGCTCTGCCACAGCCATGCACATTCATAAAGAAGAAGAGCTAAAAACCGAGCAAAGAAGAAAGAAAAGAGAGAGAATGACAGAGATGAGATGAGGGGAGAGAAAGAGAGAGACAAGAGGAGGAGAGAGAACATTACCTTATCGAAGGGTACCTACCCTTTTCTTCTCTCTCCTCTCTCTCTCTCCAAGACACACCCATGAACTCAAAGTAGAAACACGAACTTTATTGATCAAATGAAAGTATGTAGGGGAATCTGACCAACCCTTTACAATTAGGTTTAGCATGTATTTATAGAATTGGTCCCAAACATCGGTGAATGTCAAAAAACTATCTCAATTGATGATAATTACAATTTAATTGAATTAAAATAAATTCTAAAAATGGGTGCAAAAGGAATGTTTTACCCTTGCCTAACAATAGATGGAATTCTAAGACAGTCCCTGCTGCTGCCCTAAACTTGCGTCATCTTTCGTGAGTGATCTGGGGTTGCTCTGATGCCCGTTTGATCAAAAGTTGATTTTTTTCTTGTAAGGCTCAACATGGCGATCAATTTGATACCAACTTCGAGTTATGGATCGTATTTTTAAGCTGCGATCATGCGACTTGAAATTTGGATGAATCTTGAAAACTACGGATCGATAGTGAGCTCATTTTTTGATGTTTTCATGTGATTTCTTCATTGTATCACACTAAGCATGACGTCATGATCGCGTGACAACAAACGCAGATCGATTTCGTGTCCGAACGAAGATTTTACAACTTTGGAGTTTTGGTCGAAATCTGGAATTTTGGCACCATAATTTGTAGTAATTTCGATACCTTTGTGTGCTAAATCCGACTGTTCATCATGTACGGGGTTCGGACCAAAGATAATCATAGACCTTATGCATGCGATGGAACTAGTCTGATGTCAATTCGATATGCGAACGTCGTGCTTTAGCCACTCAAACGAGGCGTGTTGCTGCTAATTTTCCTGTATCTTTTTTCACGAATCAGCAATTTCTCTCTAGCTTTTATTCCTGCTCGGGCATCTTCAAGGGGTGCGCCACATATCGAAATACTCGTATTGACGAGACGAACACACTCACAAAATTTAAGCACAATCTGACTCAAGACGAATGAGATATGGACCTCGCAAGTCACTATTTGAGGCTGCAAAAATAGTCACCTTCAATGGTACTTGGTGCAGGGAGGCCACACGGGAATCATGTGCGGCCCACCCCTTTTCGGTATTTTTCCCATAACTTTGTCATGGAGTGCTTGATTAAGTCAAAACTTGACCCATAGGGTTTTTCGACCATGTCGGATCCAATGGCAGTGGTCCTACAACTATTCGATGCACTGAAAATAGAGCTCTAGTTACGGGGTCTATTTCAGAATACTAAAGGCTGATTTTTTTCGAAATTGTTTCTTTATCTACACTGCCTTAGACATGTCTGATTGGGACAAAACTTAGAAGGTGACCTTTTGAAGTGCTTAGGAAGATTTCTACCCTTTTTGGGTCAATTATGAGACCGTTGAGAATTCCCCTGTATGTCATGGCTTTATTGACCGGCTTCCTATTTATTGCACAATAGGGATTAAGGTGCTAAAAAATATGTTCAAACAGTGACGTCGGAAGGCTGCTCAATTGCCAGGTCTTTTCCCTCACTCTCACTCTCTCTTTCTTTCTCTCTCTCTTCTAAAGTCATAGACAGGCACCATAGGTGAGTCAGCACCTCTCTCTCTATTTCTCTCTCTCACTTTCTCACCCCCTCATCTAAGTCAAAGACCGGCGCCACAAGTGGGTTCACCCCTCTCTCTCTGATCCTCTCTCACCACCTTGTTTAAGTCATGAACCTGCGCCATAGGCAGATCTGTCTACCCCCTCTGTCTATCTCTCCCCTCGCCTAATCACAGACTCGCACCTTAGGCAGGTATGTCATCTTCTCCTTTCTTTTACTCTCTTGTTCTCTCTCTCTCACACAGACCAGGTCACTGACTCGCGCCATAGGTGGGTCCATCCCTCTCTATGTCTTACTCTCTCTCGCCCTCATTCCTCACCTACTAAGGCACGGACTCGTGCCATATGTGAGTCAGTCCCTCCTCACTCCCTTCTTCTTTTCTAATCACTCTCAACCACTCCAACCCTTGCACTAGACCCCAAATCTACCATATAATTACCAATAGGAGGGCACCCCAAAATGTATACCCCAAAGGCCATTTTTAGTGTGTGGATCTAAGTGTTGCATAGGAAAGCGAGGGAGCCGAATTCAAACCACTCTGTAAGGACACCCAGAGGGCTTTTGAGATGATCTAAGAGGGAAAATCGTGCGGACACATCCCCCAAACCAAAATGGCATGGTAGGTGCTCGATCCCTCTTTATCGATAAAAATATTTCTCTTTGTTGGTTCCTAGCTGCACTACAAGCACACGCGCATACGCATAAAATACATACCGAGCATGGACCCCGCAATTATTTGAGAGAGGATTCCTCTGACTGGGTCACCCATAACTGGACTGACCCGGGACAACGAGAAATCTGGCCCAACCAATAGGCAATGGACTTCCCTCGCTGCATAAGTACACATCTGAGTCCTTTGTGAGAGGCATCAGTGCAAACTGCAAACTTCTCATTTCCTTCGGGTAAGGTCAATATCGGAGTCGTGGTCAGTCTCCTTTTTACCTCCTAGAAGCTCTTCTTGCAATCATCTGACCATACAAACTTCACACTCTTCTAGGTCAGCCGAGTCTGAGGGAGCACTATCTTTGAAAATCCTTATTCGAAGCACCTGCAATATCCTGCTAACCCTAGGAAACTACGGACCTCTGTAACATTTGTGGGTTTTTCCCACTTGATCACGTCCTCACTCTTAGAAGGGTCAATGGCGATACCATCTTTAGAAACAATATGCCCAAGAAAGGCCATAATAGAAAGCCAGAACTCACACTTGCTCAACTTGGCATATAACATTTATGACCTCAGAGTCTGAAGCACTACCCTCAGGTGCTGCTCATGCTCCTCTTGATTCTTTGAATACACAAAAATATCATCAATGAAGACCACCACAAATCTATCCAAGAAGGGTCTGAATATTCTATTCATCTGGACAATGAAAATAGCTGGGGCATTGGTCAACCCGAACAACATCATCAGAAATTCATAATGACCATATCGGGTTCTGAATGCAGTCTTGGGAACATCTACCTCCTTGACACGCATTTGATAGCCTGTTCGAAGATCAATCTTAGAGAACACTTGAGCCCATTGAAGTTGGTTGAAGAGGTCATCAATCCTACGCAAAGGGTACTTGGTTTTCACCGTTATTTGATTCAACTGCATATAATCAATACCAAGTCTCATGGACCCATCTTTTTTTCTTTAAAAAAAGGACCTGTGCACCCCAAGGAGACACATTGGGTCGAGTGAACCCCTTCTCTAATAGCTCTTGCAATTTCACTTTCAGCCCCTTCAATTTTGCTGGGGCCATCCGATATGAGGCTTAGAGACGAGAGCAGTGTCAAGGGCCAAATCTATCTCAAATTTTATCTCCCTTACTGGGGGTAAAGAAGACAACTCCTCAGAAAAGACCCTGGGGTATTCCCTTACTATTGGGATCTCTTCCAGCTCGGACTGATTATACTGATTTTTTTTTTTTTTACCACATAGGCTAAATACCCGACACATAATTTAGTCAAAAGACAATGAGCCTGAAGAGAAGAAATAATTGTATAGGGGAAGCATCCCTGATACCGAAAAAGTGTAGATCAAGTTGGGTAGGAGGTCTACAGGTCACACTCTTATCATAACAATCAACAGTGGCATGGTGTGTGAACAACCAGCCCATGCCCAAAATAACATCAAAGTATTGAATATCTAATATTACTAGGTCTATCGGCAAGACACATCCCTCAAGCAAGACCTCTCACTGTTTGAACACCATATCAGTTACCAAAGAGTTCCCCATAGGTGTGCACACTTCTAAAGTATAGTCAAGAGGTAAAGGTTTAATATTTAAATGACATGTAAAATGAGGTGCAACAAAAGAATGAGAAGAACCAGGGTCTGTCAGACTTCTAGCCTCTTCCATCTATCAGCCTTTTCTACTCCTCCATGCACTTAAAATGCTGGTGGTACAAATTGGTCGGGGCCTAATTTTCAATTCAATCCTCGTGCAGAGGGGAGGCGAGCAGGCGGGGGAAAATCCTCTCTCAAAAAACTGTGGACGGTTCGCGTGCGTTGCATGTTCATGGGTACGCGTATGCGAGCTCTACTGAGAGCGGATAGGAACCAACAACAAGAGAGATTTTTACGACGAGAGAGCGTTCAGATGCTTGCCTTGCCTCTTCGGGTTTGAGGGATACACCTGGGTGGTTCGCCCTCTTTAAACAATAACGAAGCCCTCTGGCTGTCTGCCAGCGCGGTTTGGACAGGGACTCTCTTAAGGCTTTCAAAAGATCTCCTCTCTCTCTCTCTCATGCTTGCAATTGCAATGGGTGTTCGATCGTCCCTTTCCATGACGATTCTCTCCAAGATGCTAACTGGCAAAAAGGATGGGATGCGGAGGAAGGGCGGTGAAACTCTCCCTATCCGTGCACATGCTCGGTGGTCGGGTGGTTGACGTACCCGAAGAGTTGGATCCCTCTTGGCTACCAGCTCTGATTGACTCCTCCTGAGTGACTGAGGGAAGAGCTTTTGCGTTTCTCAGCTCAACTCGACTATACGAGAGGAAGTTAGAGTGGTGGCCCGAGGGTTAGAAATGTTGGGGACTTTTGTCACTTCCATAAAGGGGTAAAGTTGAAATTTATACTAAAAGACAAGGGCACTCTACAAATAAAATTCCAAGCTACTAACTTCCAAAATGTCATTGTAATTTTGTAAAAATTTCAAATTTTCCCCAGCTTAATGATTAAGTTACCTATTACAATAAGTTTTTAAACAAAAAGTAATGATCTTTTTGATAAATACACCATCACAACCCATTCTAACTTTAACCTTTGTATTTTGAGGGTTTGTTAACTCTAGACAAACCCTATATATATATATAGAAAATGCTTCTGTGAGCCAATGGGCTCACAAGAAAAAATGAGCCCAGTGGCCTAGATTGAATCTGGGCCTATCTAACGATCACGGATGCTCGATAGTGTTTGAATTTTAATTTTTGTTTTACAAATCCAAATCACCTGAAATTTTAGACGTGTGTAGATAAAAAATAGATGAATATTTGAAAAATATTAAAAAAAATATTTTACATGAAAAAATTATCAAAATACCCCCGTATTTTGTACGGGTACTTTGGTCATTTTTAATTTTACGGATTATTTTTTTTATATTTTTATTAGGTGCGGCTTGATGAGAAGAATATTTATCTAAAATTTTAAATGATTTGGATTTGTAAAAAAAAAATTAAAATTCAAAAACTCTCAATCGTCATTGGGCTTATACTATTATGTGAGCTAGTGGGCTCACCCTAGCATCTTCCTGTATATATATATATATATATATATATATATATTTATATATATGAGCAACCCCTGCATTTCACCCTTGCATTCACAATTCGGAATGTTTCCAATACAATGCAGGAAATTGGGCACCTCAAGATTGGGCGATTGAATCATTTCTTCTACAAGCATACGAAGTGCAACACGGTTTTATATTGAGTTAATTTATACTGAGTTTTCTCTCAAAGATCTTTCTTTTCATAAAGTTTATTGACTTGAAGAACGTATTCTTCAAAAATAAGCAGCTGTGTTTTGCATTCAATCATGTTTTTCTGAAACTGTTATCCTATAACAGTTGGCTCGTCACAAACTCCACCTGTGATTGCGTCACTAATTTCTATCTTGCCTGGTTTGTTCTAGTCAAGCTCTCTCCTCACAAAATCAATCGTGATGCATTACTGTCACTTTTTCTGCTATTTTTTTGACGTTGATGTGTATGTGTTGTTGATTTTAGAAATTTTCAGTTCTATGACCATATATGATCATTATCTTGAGACACTAAACATTGGGTTTTTCACCACCACCCACTCAAATATTTTCACTTTGTAACCATTGATTCACAGTCTCAAAGCTCTACGTTTGAAACCTTTTCCTACCATTTGTAATCTTCATAAGAAAGTGCGTGACAGACCCAGTGTTTGTCACAGCAGTCCTATCTTCAGAGTTTCTTGAAACTCAATTCTTGGACGTTAGTTTGCTGTGACTTCCAGACTTCATGGCTAGTTTCTTTGACCTCTCGCACAAACTATTTTTGCTGCTGCTGCATTTTATTTCTGTCATAGAGTTAACGCTGATTTCTGCTTGTCTTTCACTTGAAGTCAAAGCTGGATCTTTGAACTTGAGTTGCAGCTGTGTTATAGGAAGGCTTCACTTAGAACTACTTCTGAATATCAGTTTTCCTCCTTTTGAGTTACTGCTGGATATCACTGTTGCGAACAGCCTGCTTTCATTGCTGCTGCATATCACATTTGTGATCTGCCTGCTTCATTCTTTAGTTGCTGCTGCATATCAGACCCGTGAACTGCCTCCTTTCAGCCTTTTATTACTGATGGATGTCAGTTTCATTAAAGGGTTGCTTTCATCCTTATGCTGCTGTTGAACATTGGTTTCATGAAAATTAGTCTTAAAGCTGACCTGCTGCTTAAAATGTTTTTCTTAGGAGCTTGCTTAGAATAAGCAGCTCAGAATGTTTTGATCATTGTTGGAGTTTTGGCGTTGAACCTTAGTTCATTGCTAAATGATAGCTTTGCAACTTAGTTCAAACCCCAACCTTGTCAACTGCTCATTTTCAGCACTCCCATTGGTAAATTTTTGATGCTCTCAAAATATGATTTATGTAAATGACAATGGTTCAGTGTATGTCTTTTTGAGTAGCTCAGTTTGGCTGCATTTTCTTCTTAAGAGCATGAGTCTTTACTTCACTTTTAATATCCTCATTGTACACAAATCTTTTGGGTCACACCTAAAAACAGGTTGATTACACAGTGTGGGATGTATAAGTTCGAACATGTGGTAATGAGAGATTGAGTTGTGAAGGATGGATTTACTAACTTTGTAGTTTATTCTTTAAAAAACATTACTTTTTGTGATATCTTTAACATTAAGGGTAATTTTGTAAATATCACTACAAGACAAGAGGTATTTTTGTCATCTCCATAAGGGGCAAAGTTGAAATTTTTACTAAAGGACAAGGGCATGCTACTAATATTATTCCAGGACACTAACTTCCAAAATGCCATTGTACTTTTGTAAAAATTTCAAATTTGCCCTTGCTGAATGGTTGAGTTACCTATTAAAATAATATTTTAAACAAAAAATAATATTTTTCGGATAAATACACCCATCACAACCCCGCATAACATTAACCTTCTTTGTATTTTGAGGGGTTGTTAACTCTAGACAAACCCACATATATATATATATATATATATATATATATATATACTACT
>NW_006499776.1:1152679-1195544 GCF_000471905.2 Amborella trichopoda
ATGCTATGTTGACTGAGGAAGGGCATTTTATGGCCATGCAGCATAGATCGAGGCTGAGTAGTTTAGGGTCATACGGTATGGACCGCGGCTGAACAGTTTAGAGTCATGCAGTGTGGATTGAGGTTGCATAGTTTAGGGTCATGCAGTATGGACCGAGGCTGAGCAATATAGGGTTATTCAGTATTGACCGAGGCTGTACAGTTTAGAGTCAGATAGTATGGACCGAGGCTGAGCAGTTTAGGGTCATACAGTATGGACCGAGGCTGAGTAGTACAAGGTCACGAAGTATAAATCAAATCTGAGCAGTTTTGGATCATGCAGTGTGGATCGTAGCTGAGCTGTTTAGGGTATTGTAGTATGGATTTAGGCTAAGAAGATGAGGGTGGTGCATTAGGAACCATGACTGAGCAGTTTAGGGTCTTTCTTTATTGTCCGAGGCTTATTAATTAAGGGTCATGCAGCATGAACCGAGGCAGAGCTGTTTAGGGTCATGCAGTATGGACCGAGGCTGCGCAGTTCAGGGTCATGCAGTATGGAGGCTGAGTAGTTTAAGGTCAAGCAGTATGTACCGAGGTTGAGCAGTTTAGAGTCATGCTATGTGGACTGAGGAAGAGCATTTTAGGGCCATGCAGCATGGATCGAGGCTGAGTAGTTTAGGGTCATAAGGTATGGACCGCGGCTGAGCAGTTTAGGGTCATGCAGTGTGGACAGAGGTTGAGGAGTTTTGGGACATGTAGTATAGACAGAGGCTGAGGAGTTTTGGGTCATGCAGTATGGACCGAGGCTGAGAAGTTTAGGGTCATGCAGTATGGACCGAGGTGGAGTAGTTTGGGGTCATGCAATAAGGACTAACGCTGAGCAGTTTAGGGTCATGCAATATGGATCGAGCCTAAATAGTTTACGGTCATGCAGTATGGACTGAGGCTGAGCAGTTTTGGGTCATTCAGTACGGACCGATGGTTAGCAGTTTAGGTATGGACCGAGCATGAGAAGTTTAGGGTCATGATTAGTGGAATGAGGCTGAGCACTTTAGGGTCATGTAGTGTGGAACGAGGCTGAGTAGTTTAGGGTCATTGAGTAAGGGCAGCGGCTGAGCAGTTTAGGGTCAGGCACTTTGGACCGAGCCTAAGTAGTTTAGGTTCATGCAGTGTGGACCAAGGGTGAACAAATTAGGGTCATTCTGTATGGACCAAAGCTTAGAAGTTTAGGGTCATGCAGTATGGACCGAGCATGAGCTATTTATGGTCATGCTTAGTGGAACGAGGCTGAGACATTTTTGGTCATGCTGTATGAACCGAGGCTGAGCAGTTTAGGTCGTGTTGTATGGACCGAGCTTGAGCTGTTAAGGGTCATGCAGAATGGACAGAGGATGAGCAATTTACGATCATGCCATACGGACCGAGGTTGGACAGTTTAGGGTCATGCAAGATGGACCGATGCTAAGCCGTTTAGGGTCATGCAGTATGGAACGAGGCTGAGTAGTTTAGGCTGAAGCAGTGTAGATTGAGGCTGTGCAGTTTAGGGACAGGTAGTCAAGACTAAGGTTAAGTAGTGTTGGGTCGTGCATTATAGACCGAGGCTGAGCAGTTTTTCGTCATGCAGTATGGACCAAGGCTGAGCAGTTTAGGTTCATACAGTTTGGACCGAGGTTGAGCAATTTAGGGTAAAGCAGTATGGACCGAGGCTGAGCAGTTCGTGGACATGTAGTGCAGACTGAGGCTTAGCATTTTAAGGTCATCTATTATGGACTGAGGCTGAGCAGTATAGGGTCATGCAGTGTAAATAGAGGGTATGCTGTTTAGGGTCATGCAGAACGGACCGAGGCTCAGTAGTTAAGGGTCATACAGTATGGACTGAGGCTGAGCAGTATAGGGTCATGAAGTATAAATCAAGGCCGAGGAGCTTAGGGAATACAGTTTGGACCAACACTGAGGTTTTTTAGCTATTGTAGTGTGGACCTAGGCTGAGCAGTTGAGGGTCATGTAGTATGGACCGTGGCTGAGCAGTTTAGGGTATTTCTTTATTTAAGGGTCATGCAGCATGAACCGAGGCTGAGCTGTTTAGGATCATGCAGTGTGGAGCATGGCTGAGCAGTTCAGGGTCATGCGGTATGGACCGAGCCTGAGCAGTTTAGGGTCATGCAGTATGTATCGAGGCTGAGCAGTTTACGGTCGTGCAATATGGATTGAGGAAGAGCAGTTTAGGCTGAGCAGTTTAGGGTCGTGCAATATGGACTCAAAAAGATGGAACGCCTAGAAGCCTCCAGGTACCCCTTTTCACACTTGCTGAAGAAAGACTCTCCTTTCATATGGGATGGGGCATGTCAGATAGTATTGGATGACATCAAAGAGTACTTGTTAAGCCCCCCAGTTCTCTCCACATCCGTGTTAGGAAAGCCCCTCATTCTATACGTGACCGCCCTCGATGAGTTACTTAGTGCGCTACTAGCACATAATAATGAGGGGGGAAAGGAAACCGCTATGTATTACCTCAGTCGCAGTATGCAAGGGGCTGAAAGAATTACTCACCAATCGAGAAGATGAGCCTGACTCTGATCTTCGCAGTTCAAAAACTTTGCCATTATTTTCTTGGTCACTAGGTGCAGCTGATCTCAAGAGCTGCCCATCAAGTTCCTCATGACACGCCCTTGCCTGTCAGGGCGCTTGGCTTAATGGGCACTATTAATAATGGACTTCGACATCAAGTATGTGCCTCAAAAAGCTATGAAAGTCCAAGCTCTGGCTGAACTCTTGGTAGCACACTCTGTACTGACATAATCTCCCCTATCAAATCATCTCCCTGACGAGGAGGGGTTCAGTGTTGAACCACTATATGATTGAAATATGTACATCGATGGAGCCTTTCAGTCTGAACGAGTGGTGTCGATGTAGTGTTTTTAACCCCTCCAGATGGCGTCATTCCCTTATCCTTCTCCCTCACAAAGGCCGACTTGGTAGAGTTCAAGGTTTTGTTGAGTTTCCAGTCTCTTCTCATCAAGTGCATCTAATTCTTGATAACGTAACTTGACCTGTTCATCATCTGTCATATCATGATGTATGGCGATACGAAGCGATGGAAGTTGGATTTCAAGGGGCAGCACCACTTCACTCCCATAAACTAATGAATAGGGAGTACAATCGGTGGCACTCCGAGTTGTGGTGCGATAAGCCCATAAAGCTTCTTTTTCCTTGTCTATGACACTGATTTTTTTAGAACACTGCAAAGGGTCTTGTTGAAGGCTTCAGCTAAACCATTTGCTCGAGGATGGTACATAGTAGAGTACTTCCACTCAAAGCCAAATTGGTTAACCAAGCGATCAATATGCTGGCTCTTAAATTGGGGTTCATTGTCTGATATGATCCAATTAGATACACCGGATCGGTAAATGATGTGGTGTCGCTCGAAGTTGGCTATTTGGGAGTCAGGAAAGAGGTGGCCTCTTCATCCTTTGGTGCCACCCTTATCTGATTGCACCCAAAATACCCATCCATGAGCGAGAAGATTTAGCAATGGGTTATGGAATCAATAAGCATTTCTGTGAACGGCAATAGGAATTCATCCTTTGGACAAGCAACATTCAAATGGTGGAAATCAATGCAGACCCTGATTTGCTCGTTCTTCTTTTTAACAGGCACAACATTGGCGCGACATTTTTGGGTATTTGACTTCTTGAATAAAGCTTGCTTCCTTGAGTTTAGTCACTTCGCATCTATCTACATTTCTAGGTCTAGCCAAAACCACCTCGATTTCTACTTCACAGGTTTGAAAGATGGGTCAATACTGAGTTGATGTACCACAAATTAGGATCTAGACTGGGCAACTCATGATTGTGCCAAGCGAAGATGTCTCAGTTTACTCGTAGGCTCTTTTTCATATGGCGACATGTTCGTCGAAATAAAAGTTGGCCTCGGATCATTGCAGCACAGACCATGGCGGCGCAGTTTAAGGTCATGCTGCGCAAACCATGTAGGTGCAGTTTAAGGTCATGCAGCACGGACCATGGGGGAAGCGACTCTGTGGGGAGTAGAGCCATTACCAGAAATTAGGCTCACTGAGGGGCGCGATTGTGGTATAGGGAATGAACTTCCTGAGGGCATGGGCTGATGGTTCGGAGGGAAGCGCCAAGGCCTATGTATGACGCTAAGTGCAACATTAGACCCAGATGATGGCATCAGGCCCCTTGGTGAAGTGCGTGGCAGTAGCCCTTGGCCAGACGCAGGGTGATAACTCCTTGACGGGGCGCACGGCAGTAGCCCTTGGCCAGACGCAGGGCGATAACTCCTTGATGAGGCGCACGACAATATCCTTCTGATCAGTGGTAGTTCCCAGACGAGATGGGCGGCGACAACCTTCAGAACGAAGCGTGCAACGCTAGTCCCCTGGATGAAGTCTTGACGAGCTGCGCGGTGATGCTGCTTCAGATCTCGGGCTTGGCCGCCCCGGCCTTGCCTTATCACCATCAAGAGCTGGGGACTGGAGCATCATTCTGAGTTTTTCGGCTCCAGTACTATGGGGTATAAAGGGAGAGAAACCACACATTACTATTTTACCGAAGGGTAAAATAGTAGAAGGAATTTTTAGAGAGAGAGAGAGAGCCAAAGCTCCGGGCGATTCTTGTGAGCACTTCTCGGTCAGGACTTCCAGAGAAAAGTCAATTTTTCTGGCAGAGGTGTTAAGCCTCACAGCGTTCTAGCGAACAGTTTTCGACTAGCATCGAAGCGTTCTGAGCAAGGAAGAGGATCTCTCAAGGCCTTGGCAGAATTTACAAAGGTGCCCTGCAAGAGTTTGCGTGCTTCTCCCATTGTTCTGCTGCTGAAGAGGAAGTCACAGAGAGCTCAAAGGTCTCTGTCAGCTCTCTCGTTGTCGGAGGAGAAGGAGAAGGGGCTGCATTAATCTCGCCGAAAATTTAACGGAATTTCAGTGAGCTTTGGAGGACTGTTGAAGTGGGAAAAACCTGGCGAAGCGTAATCCATCGGGTCTCAAGGAAGTCTTCTGGGGACTTCCAGTGGCTTTCACTAACTCCGATAATAAGAAGGAGGTGGGAGAGGATTTTCTCGATGATTTTCGAGATATTTTTAGCCATCAAAAAAGGGGGAAACCATTGTTAGATGGGAGGTTCCCATTGCGTGGAAAGGTGTTTTTGAAAGGGGGAAGCCACGTCGGTAGGAGGAAGAATAAGGTCAGCCGAGGGATCCGGAGGGTCGGAGGTGTGTTTTCGACGAAGTCCGAAGGATTGTGGTGAAGGCGAAGGGTCGCAAGAAGGTGGACCATCGGAGGGGAGCAACATTTGGGAGAACCGAAGAGGTGTGGGAGTCAATGTCCCTCGGTAATTGGGAACAGTAGGAACCGATGTACTTCAAAGTCACGCATGACATTAAGTCGCATGTAGAGCGGCCTTTGCGCGTCCCTAACCCACGCACGGTGAATGCCATGCATGGGGGTCTGAGGCTCATGGCGATAGTCCCACGTGGCATTAACCTGCCCGTGGTGATGATAGAGCGCGACATTGTGTTGCGCACGACGATGACCTCGGACGGCAATGCCTCGCAGGGGGGTCAAGAGTGATGCCAAACGGGAGGCCTTACCACCGCAGTGTGTTGGAAGCAAAGTCCTTCAACACAGCCGTAAAGTCCTTATTGTTCTATGGAAGGGCATCCGTTGTGAACAGGGTATGCTCTCCCTCATAGGCCAATTCCTTGCTAAAAGAAGTCTACTTTGTATATCTGATATATTCGTTAGATGAATTGAAGTTGACTCGAAAGTGGTTGGCTTGTTCTTTTGGCCTATAACCATTTTCCTTGGCAGGACCGAGGCTAACTTCTCCAAGTGGTTTTGCACTTCTTCATGAGGCAGGCATTTCTTTGGTGGGTTTGCTTCTTTTGTATGAGGAGGGATTTTCTCTTGGCCTATAACTGTCCTTTTATCCTCAGATGCAAGGGCTTTGTAACTTCCCTGATAATGGGCCTTCGGTTGTAACTTGCAACTTTTTCTAATTCAATGAAAGAAATGACTTTCCTTTGAGTTAGGTTGATATTTCTCAACTTCATTTCTATCTTTTTGTTTCACACACCGCTCTTTATTGCCATGTTAGGGATAATACTTCTTTAAATAACCCCCGTTGATAGGGGGACTCGCCTCATCTCCATTAGAGTTTGTCAGTTCATAGGCCCCACTTGGTTGAATCTTGGACCTTCCCACTTAGGCTCCAACTTTCCTTTGCGATGCCCGTGCATGACGATCGGTCTCTTGACTGCTAGGACTAGGTCCCCATGAGAGAATGAACGAACCTTGACAAACTTGTCAAAGGATCTCTTCATTCTTCCTTGATTGAGCTCGAGGTTCTATTGGGCCTCTAGTCTCTTTTCCTCAAGGGCATCTAGCTCTTGATAACGGAGCCTGACCCTCTGGTCTTCATCTAGTCACTAATGTATAGCAGCATGGAGTGAGGGTATTTGAATTTCAAAGGGTAGGATCGCCTCAACCCCATAGAGCAGGGAATGAGAGGTGGAGTTCGTAGCATTACGAGTGGTAGTGAGATAGGCCCATAGAGCCTCAACCAGCTTCTCGTGCCAGTTCTTCTTCAACTTTAACACTGACTTCCGGAGCACCTCGCACAAAGTCTTGTTGAATGCCTAGGCTAACCCATTGGCTCGAGGCAGTACATAGTCGAGTACTTCCACTCAAAACCGAACTTGTTGACTAGGTGGTCAACATGCTGGCTCATGAACTGGGGGCCATTGTCAGAAATTATTTGGTCCGAGACCGCGAACCGGTATATGATGTGGTGCTGCACAAAGTTAGCCACAGTGGTCCTCGAAACCTATCTTAGAGGGATTGCCTCAGCCCATTTGGAAAAGTAGTCTGTCGCTACCTGGATGAAGGCATGACCCAAGGCAAAAGGAGGGTCAATGGGTCCTACAATGTCTATACCCCACTGACAAAAGGGCCATGATGTCACCATAGGATGGAGAGGCTCTAGGGGCTGATGAATGAGGCTTGAGTGGACTTAGCACATCTAGCATTTTTTGGCGTAGTTTTGGCCATCCACTACCATGGAAGGCCAGTAATAGCCGAGTCTGTGTGCTCGTAAAGCTTGGGGCCGGATTGATGCAGCCCGCAAATGCCCGAGTGTACTTCGAGTACTTTTCTTGCCTCTTGTGCGTCGACGCATCTGAGGAGGATTCTGTCAAATGACCGACGAAAGAGGACATCCCATCAAGAAGGGTGTACTTGGTGGACATCTGTCATATGTCGTTGCGCTCTGCTCGATCTTGATGTAGCCTTCCATGACCCTAACATCTCGACCTCTAGGAGGGGCACAATGTGGGGGAGGGCTGATCTTTGGTTTGTCGAGGATTTGGAAGGGTCAGCTTCAAGCGGGGGATCTATAGCCTTGTGATGGAGCTCACTCGGCACTTGCCCCGAACTGGGTGACGCCTCAAGCACTTGGATCATGTAGCAGGCTTCGTGGAGGGAAGAGCCCAAAGATGGCTAGGCTTTGACTCGGGTTGCCAAGGCATTAGCGGCTGTTGAGAATCCTGCCGCTTGGGTCAGCATTTCTCTGAGGCGTTCTTACTGCGGCGTGGTGAGGCTGGTGTCTCTGAACTTCCTGTTTAGAGAGTCAAATTTTGGGCATTGCCGAGCAGTACCGGTAGGGAGAATAGAGGAGAGGGAAGAAAAATAAAGGTTAGAATGTTCTGGGCAGCTTTTTACATCATCGACGAAGTTGGACACCACTTCTCCCATACCCTAACACACCGACCAATCCACCACTCCTTGAGTTCACAAGACCACCATTGGTCCCATATGCCCACTCATCTCCAAATCCTCGACCTCCATCAACCTCCATTTTACCAACACCTACCCCTATCACCCAATACAACCAGTCCACACCTGACTCGACTGCTCGACCTAACCAGTCGGCACCAAGTCTAGTAACGCAATCTCTACCTACTCAATCTTTGTAAACTCTCCAATCCCCACCGGTTTCATAGCAAGGTCAGCCGGTGCCCCAAAACAAACCTTCACCACCTAAGCCTACCCTACAACCCATGGCAGGTCCAAGAGTACATAGATATGATGATCACAAGAACGAGAATGACGTGGTGGTTGTATCTATGATCGTGGAAACATTATCTTCCCCTCATGTTCTCTGAACCTAGTTCTTCCTAGCTAACTCAGGGGCCTCAAATTCGACGTCTCAACTATATGCACTCCCTCTCCTCGAAATTGACCCCTCCTCAAGCAAACAAGCAGAAGAAGTGGCTACCATGAACTATACCGTCAAAGCCCAATTTGAGGAGGATATGTCAAGAGCATGGGTACTTATAAACTCTTAGGTCGGGAGATTGAAGTCAATGAAGCACCCTCTAGATCACCGACTGATGACGTCTAGATCACCGACTGATGACGAAGTGGAAGTTCAAGAAGCCCCTAAGGAGTGGGAAGAAGGTGGACAAGCTACGGCTGACGATCTCGAGGAAATAAACTTAGGCGATGGCCTTTGACAAAGGTGCATGGCGATAGCATCATACGCAGTGCACGACGATGGCCTTTGATGAAGGCGCGTGACGATAACATCTTACGCAGCGCACGACGATGGCCTTTGATGAAGGCGCATGGCGATAGCCTCTGAAGAAGGGGCACAACAATAACCCTTTCAAGTCTTTGGCTTGACCGGTTCCAGCTTGATCTTATTGTCGTCAAAAGCTAGGGACTGGAACGACATTTCAAATTTGTGATGGGCAATTTGTGGCACCACTGAATATAAAAGGGGGAAAACCCCTCTTTTCCTGTTTTACTGAAAGGCAAAGCATGGACGATGTTCTTTAGAGAGAGAGAGAGAGCCAGGGCTTCCACCAAGTATTTTTAGCAAAAGAATCCTAGCCAAGATCCTTAGTACATAGGCCTTCTAGAGATCCTCGGTGAACTTGAGTAGGTCGTGGGTACTCGCACTGTGTTTGCGAGTGTTTTAGTGCTGAAGGCCTTCTGAGCAGGGAGCAGAGAGCTTCACAGGGCTGCTCCAAGATTTTTTCTGTGGAGCTACAGGAGTTGCAGTGTGTTTCTGCCGGAGTTTTGATGCTTCTTCGATAGCCTTGGGGTGGTTGGCAGGTTGCGGAGAGGCTATAGTGAGTTGGACATGGCGATGGGTTCCACCGTCCACGACAGAGGAGAGAGAAAGAGGAAAGAAGCATGGACGGCAATGGGTTCCACCGTCCATGATAAAGGCGAGTGGAAGAGGAAAGAAGCATGGACGGTGATGGGTTCCGCTGTCCATGATACGAAAGAAAGAGTAAAAGAGGAGGGAAGAGGAAACATGGATGGCGATAGGTCCCGCCGTCCATGATGAGAGGATAAGAGAAAGAGAGAAAGAGAAAATATGAACGGAGCTTGGTCCCATCGTTCATGACGAGAGAGAGGGGAAGGGAGAACATGGACGACGATAAGCATTGTCGTCCACGACGAGAGAAAGAAGGAAAGACAAAACATGGACGGCGATAGGTTTCGCCGTCCATGATGAGAGAGAGAGAGAGAGTCAGGAGAAAGAAAAGAAAAGACATGAACGAGGATAGGCATTATCGTGTGTGTCAGAAAGGACTCAGACATGATCCGACCGACCACTTGGGAAACGACCCGATTCAATGTCCTTGTTAGGGAATAGGGGAAGAAATGTCGGACGGGCAGAGGCCCGGCCCGCCACTCGGGTTAGAGTCGGCTCATTGCACATATTTCAGAGATAAGAAAAGAAGGTGAATGTCATGCTTGGTGATGGGCATCACTGTGCATGATTGTAGAAGAGAGAGAAGGAAAGAATAGAGAGAGAAGAGGAAAGACAAAGAAGAGAGAGAAAGAGAAACAAAGAAGGGAAAGAAAGTACAAAGAGAGATAGGAAAGAGAGAAAAGGAAGATGAAGGGAAAGTAGAGAGAGAAGGTAAGGGAAAAGAGAAGATTAGGAAAGAGAGAAAAGGAAGATGAAGCAAAAGTAGAGAGAAAAGAAAAGGGAAAAGAGAAGATTAGGAAAGATAGGAGATAAGAGAGGAAAGAGAACATAGAGAAGCACCATGCGTGGGTCTCCCTCCCCTCCTTCTCATTTGTCTCTTTCGCTTAGTGAAGTCTATAGACGGCACTACCCATCGCCGCCCACAGACGTAGCTTTGACATCTCGATGAAGAACCTAGACGGTGAAGTGTGTTGTCGCCTGCATGAGTTTTCCTCTACTGTGCACCTAATGTGGACGGCGATACCTATCGCTGCCTACTAGAGGCCCTGACAACACCCATCACCGTCTGTGAGATTCCTCTGAGTGTCCGGTGGCTATTATCATTCTCCCTGCGTCCCACGCCTATCGTCGTGCGACTTAGGAGAAATCATCGTCGTGTGCCTTGTCAGGAGCTAGCGCCGTCCACAAGGGATGTGCCACCTCCTTGCATTGCCCACCGTGATGTCTATCGACATCCGGATTTCCCCTTCACTTCGTTATCTCAATCTTTCCTCTCCACTTCTTTTTCTTCTCACTTGATTGAGGGTAGACCTAGCCTAGCGTCGACCTCAATTTTGAGTAGTATTACCATTGTGTTGGTCCTTGAGCCAAGCCCATCTTGTTACCGCTTCGAGTCGACAACTTCTAGTCGTTATGCTAGTGTCACCCTACTGTCAAGTTCTCTTCTCCTTTCCAACATTCATCTAACCTTGCACTTCATCGCCTTCTCTCATGAACGTGCATTGCCCTAAGACAAGGGTGGGTCCTTTTCGACCCACTTGTCTTACAAATTAACCATAAAAGTGTTGTGCAGAAAAGAAAGAGGGTTACAGGTCAAGGGAGGCGATTTTGAACTAGCTCAAGCAACTGGGGAGCTTTCTTCATGATCTAAGAGGGCGCCCACAAGAGCCAGCCCGAGAGTTAGTCCCAAACCAACCTAAAATTCCTCTCTCATTGGTTGGTATACCTGTCGTTGCCCTTCAGTAAGGTTTCGAGAGAGCGATCTCATGTCCTAGTTCCACTAGAGATCTGAAACACTTGCCACCAGATCACTTAGATCAGGAGGGTGAGATCGAGGCACCTAACCAGCTTGGCGACTCCATTGGGGACTTACTACCCCTTAGTCGGTTCGCCCTTTCTTGACCAATTTCCTTCTTTACTTTTTGCACTCATTTTTATGGCACCTAAGTTGTTCAACCCATTCATCCGGGTAGGGGATTTCCTTATTCTTGCACTCGTGGCTGTTCCAAGGGAGCAGCTAAGCCTCCTTCCCTACTCGTCTTCTGAGTCAGAGCTCACGGTCTGTTCCCAGGTTCTAACCTGGGTTGGTGCGAGAGGGGATTTAAACATCCTTGCCTCCCCACTTTCTCGCCCTAGTGGACTCTCTAGCATGGCCCCCTTGCATGGGCAGCACTTCCACTGCCTCACACCATGCTACTGGCAAATCTTCTGTCAGTCATATTGCTGTGGTATGCCGTAAGGCTGCCCCGTCCATCCCTGTGAAAGGCAAACAAACTATCGTCGCTTCTAAGGTTCGCCGCAAGGCAACCCCATGTGCCCCTTCACTATTTCAAGCCCCCAGACCTAGAGGGTCAGTACACAGAGGTGGAGGCCGTGAGGTCTTCACCCCTTGCATTCACTCAAAAGCTTTCGGTCTATCTACTCGAGCCACACCTCAAGACGACCCTCATGTTGCCTTGAGCTCCCATCCAAGACTAGGCCTTCTCGGGCCAAACCCTGCATGTATCATGCATTCACTTTCCATAGCTCGGGGTAGCGCTAGCTCTATTCCACCTCGAGCACAGGAGGATCGACTTCTCCGTCTTCCCTCCCGACACACAGCTTCATCTTTTGAGAGAAAAGCTCCCACTTTGTCCCGCACAAACACAAGCTCTTGAGTCTCGACCTCCACAGGTCGAACCCATTGATCGATCCTGAGCTGACCCCCAAGTCACTCGAACTGCTAACCCTAAAGGTGCACACACACCATCTTTGTAGATCTCTTTCGGATCCAGTCTCAGGCGGAGTCACGAGTCTCTCCCGACATCAAGTAGGCACCTCAAGCAGTGGTACTCATAGGTCTTCCCAAAGAGTACAATCTTGAGCCAACCCTGGGTCATCCGAACACTCTGGCCTCACAAATGAATTCGGGGCAACGACTTGATGTCGGATAGAGGCCTCCAGCTTCCAAAATCAAAACCCAAGCTGCGCTCCATCCTTGAGTCGCACTCCCTGCTCCAGCTCATAGACATGGCCCTCGCCTGTTCAAAGAAAATGGAGCAGTCTAGGTCTCAAGCTCGGTTCGGGAATGAGGTCCATAGCATCCCCATCTAACTCTCTAATCAGCTCAATGTGCCTCCACTCTGCTACCCATATATGCATGGGTTCCATGGACGAGATATGAATAGTGGCACCGAGCTTGGCAAGGGCATCAGCCTGGGAATTCAACCTTCTGGGGATGTGCCCTATCGAAAAATCGTCGAGGTTCTCCATCAAAGTTTTAGCAGTGTCATTATAGGGCTTGAGACTGTCTTTCCTCACATCGTATATCCCTTTGAGCAATCATATTACCAGCTCGGAGTCACCAAAAATGTCTACCCAAATCTCAAGTTTTAAGTGTTGGGATCTATAGAGAGAGAGTGAGAGAATGAATGGCATGGGAAGGAGGGAGAGAGCTTAAATACTTGCTAGCTGGACGTGGTAATTCCAAGGTTGACAAGTGGCAAACCTCATACATGCAATAAGACAAGTGGCATGTGTGTCAACATGCATCTGGCAAGTGGCAGCCTTGTTCATAAATGGCGATGGTGCAAAAAGGCAATGGCGATGACATAAGAGGCGATGGAGATAACACAAGAGGCAATGGAAAAGACGATGGCAAAAGACGATGGCAATGACACAAAAAGCGATGATGCAAAAGACGATGGCAATGACACAAGAAGCGATGACGATAACACAAGAGGCGATGGTGATGACACAAGAGGCAATGGAAATAACACAAGAGGCGATGGTGCAAAAGGCGATGGCAATGACACAAGAGGCAATGGCGATAACACAAGAGGCGACAGTTCAAAAGGCGATGGCGATGGCACAAGAGGCGATGGCGATAACACAAGAGGCGATGGTGAAAAAGGCGATGGCGATGACACAAGAGGCGATGGCGATAACACAAGAGGTGATGGTGCAAAAAGGTGATGGCGATGACACCAGAGGTGATGGCGATAACACAAGAGGCGATGGTGCAAAAGGCAATGGCAATGACACAAAAGGCGATGGCGATAACACAAAAGGCGATGGCGATGACACAAAAGGCGATGGCGATGATGTAAGAGGCGATGGCGATAACACAAGAGGCGATGGTTCAAAAGACGAGGCTATGACACAAGAGGCAATGGCGATAACACAAGAGGCAATGGTGCAAAAGGCGATGGCAATGACACAAGAGGCGATGACGATAACACAACAGGCAATGGTGCAAAAGGCGATGGCGATGACATAAGAGGCGATGGAGATAAAACAAGAAGCGATGGTGTAAAAGGTGATGGCGATGACACAAGAGGTGATGGCGATGACACAAGAGGTGATGGCAATAACACAAGAGGCGATGGTGCAATAGGATATGACGATGACACAAGCGGCGATGGTGATGGCGATAACATAAGAGGCGATGGTGCAAAAAGGCGATGGCGATGACACAAGAGGCGATGACGATAACACAAGAGGCGATGGTGTAAAAGGCGATGGCGATGACACATCTCTTCTCCTCTTTTGTTGGCTCTTTATTGCCATAGAAGCCCCTCTAGCTGTGAAAGGTTTTGGTGTTTACAAGCAGCCTTCATTCGCGAAGTCAAATACTCAAAATGGCTAGCATATGTTGTTCCAGTCAAGAAGAAGAACGACAAAATATGGGTTTGCCTCGACTTCCACGACCTGAATATTGCTTGTCCCAAGGAGGACTTCCAATTGCCAATCACGGAGATGCTCATTGATTCTACTACTCACTGTCAGATCTTCTCCTTCATGGACGGATACTCTTGGTATAATCAGATACAAATGGCACCAAAAGATGAGGAAGCCACCGTGTTCTTGACTCCAAAAGGGTTCTTCTACTACACAATAATGCCTTTTGGATTGAAGAATGCTGGTGTCACATATTAGAGGGCAATGACAACCATCTTCAAGGATATGATGCACAAGGAGGTCAAATGTTATGTAGACGACATGATGGTAAACTCCGAAGAGAAAGATGCTCATATGAGAGACCTTGAAAGGTGTTCGAGTGGTTACGCCTTCATCAGCTTAAAACGAACCCGTTGAAATGCGCTTTTTTTGTGCTTTCAGAAAATCTCTTAGGGTTCATCGTTAGACACCGAGGGCTAGAAGTAGAGCCAGTCAAGATCAAGGCAATCTAAGAAATGACATCGCCAACTACATTATTAGAGTTGCGCTCTCTTCAAGTGCAGCTGGCATATATCTGCACGTTCATCTCAAATCTCTCAGATCGTTGTAAACCCTTTACGCACCTTTTAAAGAAAGATACCCCGTTCATCTGGGATGAAGTATGTTAGGCAACCCTCAATGACATCAAGCATTATTTTCTCAACTCTCCAGTGCTCTCTACACCAGTACTGGGAAAACCTCTCATCCTGTACGTGACCACTCTTGACGAGTCACTTGGGGTGTTGTTGGAGTAGAATAACGACAAAGGGAAAGAAACCACATTTTACTATCTCAGCCGCAGGATGCAAGGGGCCGAAAAGAATTAAGCCGGCACCCATGTCTTGTTGATGGTGCATTGTTGGTCGAACCCCTGTTTAGACCCTTCGGCCTGTTGATAGCTTTTCGGTAGGGGCACTCTGCTATAGTCCTTGCTCAGAGGTGGTTGTTGTTGCACTGTCCATTGGATTGATAGCCAGAGGTCTTGCACGGTACCCTACACAAGTGAAGGGACAGCGTCGTAAGGCACTTGAGAGGCTATCGTGATTGTCGCGCTGGTTATGCTTGTCGGCTGCTCGGTGTGGGTGTTAACTTGGCCTCACTAGGGCTGGCCCACATCCAAGATTCGACGAATTCCACCAGGACAGGAAGCATTGTCTCTACTGTATGGAAGTGAAGCTTCATTTTTATAGCCTATTTGAGTCGCATGTTCGATGGACCTTTTCTCCAATCTGGAAGTGAGTCTGGTCTCCTTCTTAGCAGTCCCGCTCTATCAATGAACAGATAGTGCCGACAAGCTCGGGTAAAGTGAAATACCCTAAGAGAAGAGGTTTTGTCATTAGCGACGAAAGTTGGGGACTTACGATGGAAAGGAAGAAGTGACAGGCAGATAGGTCAACCGTTGTCTGTCATCCCCCATGACCATGGGTTTCTTCAGACCTGCATGTTTGTGCATGTCGCATAATAGTATCTGGGATGGCCATGGGGCCAGTCCCTTATGTGGTGAGGGGCAAAGTGTGTGTGACAACCGTCCCTTTAACAGGTTGGGGCCTCGGGCCCCCAGAGTGCATGTGCTGTTGTTTGGTGTACTTCCAATTGTCTCGAGAGTCACGTGGCAGTCGAGGGTCTGTTCTCATGCTGGCCC
This sequence comes from Amborella trichopoda, assembly GCF_000471905.2. The sequence continues at coordinate 1,168,240 of NW_006499776.1, forward strand.
GAGTCGTTGAACTAACATGCATGGTGTGGGTGCCATGAGAGCCATCAGCACCACGCCCGGGTTGAGAGCGACCCAAAGCGGTATGAGGGACAGGAGTAGGCTACCGCCTGCCCTAATCCATTATTATGGTGGTCAGGCTGCCAGGGAGTTTATAGATATGGGTACGCATGGTAGAGTGACCACGCGAGCTAGCATGGTGATTGCCAGTGGGTGATATGTGCACGGGGGTGCCAGCATTGACGATGTCCCTATGTGACGTAGGCCGGGCCACCTTTCTACGACCCACAAGGATGATAGTTCTATAACAACCGACCGATTGAGAAGGAGAGGTGGTGTGGGGAATGCTTTGTGGTTTGTGGCTAGTGGACTGCCCGCTAGGAATAGGGTTTTCTAGTGAGGGGGCGGTAGTAGAGTCACTCGTGCAATGAGTATTAAGGGGTCCCCCCTTAATGCTTGAAGAGGCGGGGCGGGGGGCCTAAGGGTCCGTGCCTCGAACTTCCTTAGCCGAGGTCGAGATGGCGACGCTAGCCTGGCCACACAGAGGGCATGCACGGGAGGGAGGACCAAATGGCAAAGCTTCCCCATGAGTTGTCGTGGGTATGGCGATGTAGAACTCCCCAACCCGGACGAAAGAGGGATAAGAAAATCCCATAGCAATAGTGAATAGATGAGAAAGAGAGGTTGGTACCTGGAGATGGCTTGAGCCAATGGTAGGCTGACGTGTCCCTAGTGGAGTTGACAATTGATGTCAGGGGTCTTGCTATCCCTCTGGGCGGGGAGGCATAAACTCTCTCTAGAGCAACCGTGTAGGTTCAACACATGATACACGCGGGGACCCTCGTGCTAGAGGATAGGAGGCCGACGGTGAGAGAGACTTTTGTGACTAGAGCACGGATGCCCTTAAGTCACTTTGGTGGTTCAAGGACATGCCTGGGCAGATGGCCCTCATAGAGAAATTACATAGCCCTCCTGTTGTTCATCAGCTCGGATGGGAGCCCTCTTCAAGCTTACAAACTCTCTCCTCTCACTCTCTCTGTGATTTTGCGGTGGGATCCGAATGTCCCTCCTCCTTATCCCCCTTTTATGGAGGGGACCTGCTGGCCACTGAAGGGGATGTGAAGAAACCTAAGGGACGAGCCCCGCAGGTTCACTCATGTTCTCGGGGTCACTGATAGATGCGGGCTGTCGCACGGATGGGGGTTATGCGTGTAGAGGCCAGAGCGAGAGCGAGAGAGAGAGAGAGAGAGAGAGAGAGAGAGAAGAGACGACTGGACTTAGGAGAGGTGGGGGGACCTGCACGACCAGGGTGCTTGCGGGACCGCGCACTTAAGGGTATCACCTTTTCCTCAAACATTTCTCTCTCCCTCTCCTCTCCCTCAAGGGCTCATGGAGAAAGACAAACCAATAAACAAAATCTAGCCTTGATTCTTCCAAACCTTTAGAGGTAATGTTATGGAGTCTCTTGAAAAAGAAGGTCCAAAGGCCCCTTCTACAAGTCAATTAAGCTTGCTTATATATAGGATTCACCAAAAAGGGGTGAACGTTAAAAAGTCAAGCTTAATTATAATTAAACAAATCCACAAAAAATCAAAAAATTAGTCACGAATGATAAAAATGCCTTTGTGATCTTTTGCACGAATGATGAGACCGTCCCTGCATGCAAGTTGTTGCACCATACGAAGACTTTGGAAGTTGGTTCTGCAACTTGTGGCAACTGTTTGGCTGTTGTTGGAAGATATTTTTGAGCATCATGAAGCCCCCGCTTAATAAAAAGCCAAGCAAACATTGGAAATCTTGATAGTCTCATAATAGCCCCAAAACTGGCCAAGATTTTCATGAGGTCTCTCAAAAGTTTCTTGTCAAATTTTGTTGCATTCGTACATGTCTAAGACAGTGAAGAATGAGAAACAGTTTCGGGAGTGTCAGCCTCTAGCACCCTGAAACGGACTCTATAACTAGAGCTACATTTTCGGTGTCTCCATGTGCTTTGGGACCACCTCCATTGGATCCAGCACGGGAAAGTGGCCTGCTCCTAACTCTATTGGGGATGACATGTCATGGCCTGGGTGCAACTCCACTGGGGATAGTGGTAAGACACACATAGTGGTAACTAGGTTCTGGCATGCGCAGCACTAGAACATGCGCAACACTAGCATGAGGAATGTTTTAGCATGGACAAAGGCAGCACACGCGGTGCTAGCGTGCGTATTGGCAACACAAGTAGTGGTAAACTTGGGAACACAGCAGGCGCTGGGTGAATGAGAACACAGTCGCTGCTGGGTACATTAAAAACATAGCCAGCGCTCGATGATTGAGAACACAGCCGACGCTGGGTACGGCTTAGTGTTTGGGCCTCTGGCCTGAGCCTGACTCAGTCCTTGTCCTTGTTGCTTGAATTTTCATGGGCGGTGGTAAACTATGTTCGGGTCTCACTCGAGGAGCTTCAAAGACTTCGGCTATAGTTTTGGGTGTCTTGGAGAAGGGGAAAAGGGGCGGAAGTTGCAGCAGAGGGCTGCTTGGGAACTTTCGTCGTGTTTCTGATTATTTTTCGGTAGTGTGCCGGAAGGGAAAAGGCTTTGTTGTGGGTTTTCAATGTTAGAGGGGAGTTTCCAATGGCAAACCAAAGGTCGCGAGTGGCGAACAGTCACTCGGAGGTGAAGGGTCACTAAGAGATGAAAGGTGGTGCTAGGAATTCGCTACGTTGCAGGAAGACGAGGGGTCTCGGGAAGGTGTGCAGCCACTAGGAAGAAAAAGGGTCTTAGGCAACCAAAGGGTCATGGGAACTGAAGAAGCGCAGGGAAATGAAGGCCTTGAAAAACAGCCGGTGTTAGCCTTAGGATACACAGACGACACTAGCCTTAAGGTACGTAGCCGGCGCTGTGCCATAGAAACACAACTGGTGCTAGCCTTAGGATACGCAGCCAGCGCTAGACCTTAAAAGTGAGACCAGCCGGCGCAAGTCTTTAAGATACCTAACCAGCGCTCGGGCTTCGAAACACAGCCAGCGCCGCTCTCCCATGACGCTAGTTAATACATTGGTCGCATGTGGCTAGCAACATGATGCATTTAGCTTTATTCATGCATGACCATTGCTTGCTGGATCCTTTGACAAACAGTGGTAAATTGTGTTCTGCTGTGATCAGGCACGACGATGGCCTAAAGGGCGGTGACCAATGGTAAGGCCTGGCTGGTGATGCCTGTTGGATGCCAAGTCCTCTAGCACAATAGTGAAGTCCATGTTTATCTGTGGAAGGGCACTCACTGTGAACAGGGTATGCTCTTTATCATAGGCCAGTTCCTTGCTAGTGGAGTATGCTTTGTATGTTTAGTATATCCCATCAAAGCACTTCCATCTTTTCCTATTGTGAAGGCCACGTTTGACCTGTAACCGTCCTCTCTCCCACAGATGCAAGAGTGACGCTTCTGATGGTGGGAGAGATTTTTGGCCTGTAACCATCCTTTCCTCAGATGCGAGAGCAATGCTTTTGATGCGAGAGCAATGCTTTTGATGCGAGAGCAATCTTTTTGGCCTGTAACCGTCCTCACCTCAGATGTAAGAGCAATGCTTCTGATGTAATCTTTTGGCCTGTAACCATCCTCACCTCAAATGTAAGAGTAATGTTGGGGTCAGCCGTTTTCTTTTCCTTAGATGCAGCTATTCTCTTTACGAGAGCAATACTACATGATGGATTTGTAGCCTCCCTGATAATGGGATTTTTGGCTTGTAACTTCTTTTTATGTAACAAAAGAGTTAAATCTTATTTGAACTGTTTTTCTTTTTACCAGCCTTTTGATTCTTTGCTGTTGCGCATTGAGGTTATTTTTTAGTATGCATCCTAGGTAGTATTTCGCCCATTGATAGGGGACATTGCCTCCTCTCCACCAGGATGTGTAAGTATGTAAGCTCCATTTGGTGAGACCTTTTTTACTATAAAGGGACCTTCCCACTTGGGTTCAAACTTCCCTTTATGCCGCCCATGCATAACAATCGGCCTTTTGACGGCTAAAACTAGATCCCCACGGGCTTCAGGAAGCTTCTCGTGCCAGTTCTTCTTCGTATTTGATATCGAATTCCTTAAAACGTTGCACAGAGTCTTGTTGAATGCTTCAGCTAATCCGTTGGCTCAAGGGTGATACATAGTTGAGTACCTCCATTTGAAACCGAACTTATTAACTAAGTGACCGATGTGATGACTCTTGAATTAAGGGTCGTTGCCAGATATTATCTACTCAGGCACTCCAAACTGATATATGATGTAATGTAGTAGGAAGTTAGGCACCGTGGTCCCAAGAACTTGCTTAAGGGGCTGCTTCAGCCCACTCGAAGAAATAATCAGTTGCATCTAGAATAAAGACAGGACCCATTGCTGAAGGAGGGTCGATAGGCCCTACAATGTCCATACCCCATTGTGAGAAGGGCCATGATTCCACTGTAGCGTGTAAAGCTTTTGGATGTTGATGAACAAGGATCAAGTGTAATTTGCACACCTGGCAATTCTTGGCATAGTTTAAGGAATCAGCAGTCATCGAAGGCCAATAGTACCTCAATCTGCCTATTCGTTCATAAAGCTTAGGACGGTACTGTATAGTCTATAGATGCCGGAGTGTAACTCTTCCAACACCTTATTTTCCTCTTGCACGTCCACACGTTTAAGAAGAATATTGTCAAATGACCATCTGAAGAGAGCATCTCCTTCAAGGAGGGTATATTTCGTAGACATTCGACGTACACTGTTGTGCTCAACACGATATTGTGACAATCTACCATGATTTAGAAAACTAGTGATGGGCTCTCCATTCATCTATCTGCTCTACTTCCACGCATATTGGGTCGAAGAACTCTGGTTCTTAGTTTCGAACCTTAACTCCTGGACCCGTGCCATTTTGCGTTTAGTCTTGATAATTTATTTGACTGATAGAAGTTCTCCGAATGGATAAGGAGGGCACTCAGGGAAGAGAATTCTCTCATCATCCGCGTTTACCTCGGTTTTCAGTTCAATGTGTCTCCACTCTGCCACCCAGGCAAGTGTGGGTCCTGATGAGGATAATTGAATTGTAGCCCCGAGTTTTGCAAGTGCATCAGCCTATGAGCTTAGCCTCCTGGGGATGTGACTCAAGGATACATCATCAAGCTGAGCCGTATACGATTTTGCAGTATCATGATAATGCTTGAGAGTGTCTTTTCTTATGTCATAAATTCCTTTAAGTTGACGAATGACCAACTTAGAGTCGCCATAGAGCTTGAGCTGCTCCAAGTCTAGATCAAAGGCTATCTCCAATCAAATTATAAGGGCCTGATATTCAGCCTCATTGTGGGAACCAGCTTCCATGAAAGAGAAAGAGAGGCAATACTCCTCCTTTCAGAGTCAAGAACACTACTCCGACGCCTCCTCGATCAAATTGGAAGGCTTTGCTTTGCGCAAAATACGTCTTCATCAAGGAGATCACTTGATAAAGGGGATTCTGCCTGTACAGGATGTGTGGAGAGAAAATCAGCCAAAGTTTGGCCCTTGATACCCTTTTGTGGGACATACGTGATGTCGAATAACATCAGCAATAATGCACACTTAGCAAGACGTCTTGACAAGCATGGGCATGTCATGAGGAACTTTACAAGATCTGCTTTTGATATAAGTTTCACTTCATGATCGAACAAGTAGTGATGGATTTTTGGTACTGCGAAAATCAGGGCCAAGCACATCTTCTCTAGATGACGATAATTCTTCTCGGCCCCTTACATCTTGCGACTAAGATAGTATAGCGCGGCTTGTTTTCCTTCGTCATTATTCTGTGCTAATAATGCCCCAAGTAACTCGTTGAGAGCAGTCACATATAGGATTAGAGGTTTTCCGAACACTAGTGTAGAGAGCACTGGAGGGTTGAGTAAATATTGCTTGATGTCATCAACGTCTGCCTGACATGCTTCATCCCAGATGAACGGAGTATCCTTCTTCAACAAGTGCGTAAAAGGCTTATAGTGACCTGAGAGGTTTGAGATACACTTGCGGATATAAGCCAGTTGTCCTTGGAGAGAGCGCAGCTCTCGCAGTGTGGTTGGTGGTGGAATTTCCTGGATCTCCTTGATCTTGACTGGCTCAATTTCCAATCCTAGGTGGAACTTTCCTGAACGCACTCTAAAAGAGCACCTTAGCGAATTCATTTTGAGTTGGTGTAGGCGTAATTGCTCGAACACCATTTTAAGGTTTGTCATGTGCACGTCTTTCACTTCAGATTTTACCACCAAGTCATCTACGTAACATTCTACCTCTTTGTGCACCATGTCTTTGAAGATGGTCGTCATTGCCTCTGATATGTTGCATCAACATTCATTAATCCAAAAGGCATCATTGTATAACAAAAGACCCCTTTTAGAGTCAAGAACGTGATGGCTTCCTCATTTTTGGGCACCATCCGTATCTGATTATACCCGAAGTATCCATCCATGAAGGAAAATATTTGGTAGTGAGCCCTAGAATCGATGAGACCCATGATTCTGACATCTCTACCTCCAATAGAGCTCCTTCGTAGGTCATGATTTCTACACCTTTCATGAATTGAAGAACAGAAGGGTCCACCTCAAACATGGACTGCATATCAGGCTGCAGGAGTTTGACTTGAAGGTTACAGGGAATTTGAGATTCAGCGATTGTTGGGGGAGAAGTGTCCTCGTATGAATCACAAGGTCTTAGCATGGGTGTCTGCAGTGTTTGCCCCACGCTGGCTGGTATTTCATAGACTTGTACCATGTGGCAAGCTTATTGAGAATATAAGTTCTTCCCTCTTGATTCTCTCAGTATCTACTCAAAGTTAGGCTTAGGAGGCTAATGGGGTTTCTTTGGCTTTGACTTCTTGTGCTTCTTTGAAGAAGATTGCTCTGTTTTGGCTCTAATCGTCAGGGCATCTACAACTGTTAAGAATTCAGCTGCCCGGGCCAGTGTCATTTTCAACCATCTCTATTACGTCCTGCTTATATTGTTTCCTTCAAGTTCTCAATCAAGAGCCTCGAAGTCTGGACATTTCAAGGTTGTACCTGCAGGAGACATAAAAGAGGAAAGATGCGAAGTAGAAGAACAGGAAGGAGAAGGGTCAGTAAGTGAGGGACTTTTAATGTCATTCCCCTCTTCGGATCGATCTCGACAGCTTTTTAGGTCATCACCAGAGTTGGACGTCTACAGGGAATCTTTAGGTATCTCCCATGCTTAGACTGTTGGGGATAATGTCATCACCCTTATTCGAAGTGCTTCGAGGAGAAGATAGCTCGGGGACATCCTCTTGATGGGAGGAAGAAGGAAGGATGATCACATCAAGGATGAAGTCTAGTAAAGTTGGCAGTGGGGGAAGAGTTCTGAGAAATTCCTGCTTGACTGGCGGTTGAGCCATCTTGTTTCTCCGGCGAGCAGCCCTTGGTTCTCCTGGTTTTCGTTGGAAGTGCTTGACTCGTGTTATCGAGCTTATGAACAATAATAGCTTGACGAACTTCTTCTCGCCTGAAGGACTTGAGTCTACTATGATTGTGATGGACTATCCATGGCTGGGAAGTCGAGGGTTTAGCACGATATGAGTCATCTTTACTTAGGTCTTGTGTCAGTAGGTCCTCTCGTACTGGTGGAGTATTGTCTTGGTAATCATTGACTGGAATGCTATAAGGGTTTTGACGTCCTTCTATTTTCTTTGCGATTATTTCATGAAAACTGGAGCATTCACTTAGGACGTGACCCCATATCTGATGGGATGGGAACCAATGGTTCTCAGTCCCTTGAGCAAGGCATCGAGGCTATCTTGCCAGTTTCGGTGTGATAAGACCTTCTTGAAGCATCATAACAAACAAGGCGCGAAGAAGATCAGGCGCTTGGTCTTCCTCTTGAACTGTCACTACGTGGGAAGTTTTTGCTGCCCCGAATGCTTTCTTTAGCTCTTCAATCTTTATTTGACCCTTCTAAATAAGGACCTCGATCATGTATTTAAACGTGTAGCAGTCATATGTGGGGTGGTTGATCCTTCGATGGTAAGCACAATAATTTGCTTGGGTATCGAGTCCAAGTTGATCAGGGAACTTGGTCTCTTGGAGCTCGATCATGTTCTGTTCCAGTAATATTCGAAGTAGTGCAGGGACCCATTCCTTCTCAAAGGGGTAGACTTTATTCTTATGCTTGGTCCAATAATCATCTCGATTATGATTTGCAGGTGGGGGTACTTGGTTCCACGACTGTTGTTGCTTTCGTGCCTGAGGCACTATCTTTGTTGTGCTTACCCCTTTAGAGAGGTCCAAAGTTTGGAAGGGAGCTTTCTTTCGATCGCTTATGGTGACAGCCACACTGATCACTCCTTTTTGTTGGCTGCCTCGGGTATGAGTATGAGAGCTACCATTGGCCCAGTTGTTCCCTAACCTTACAGACTGTTGTCGTGACCCGCAATGGTGGCATCATAGGCTTTCTATGCAGATGGATTTAGAGATCAGCACTGACATGGATGTTAGATTGGAGGCGTCGACATGTAAAGCAATCTCAGGTTGCATGTTTTGGACACAAGTTTGAACCGCTTCCCTTTCAGGCATGGGATTGGGATGGCGAGCGGCCAAATTTCTTCAACTTGATATGAATTGGTCCACAGGCTCATCAGGATCTTGGGTCAAGGTGAGAAGATCGATGGTTTGAACCTCCCTCTTAACCTCATAGAAAAGCTGGTGGAACAATTTCTCCATTTCCTCCCAAGTATGTACTGAATTTGGGAGAAGCCGAGCATACCACTGGAAAGCAGGGCCATCAATGATTTCAACAAACTAAAGAAGAAGGAGTCTCCCATCAGCTGCTGTCTCTTGACACACTGCTTGGAAGTGGGAGATATGCTAGTTCAGGGATGTTGTTCCATTGAACAGGGGAAACTTCCCTTTCTTATAATCTGAGGGGAACTGCACTGAGTCAATGTATGAAGGGTACGGCTTTTGATAAGGCGTTGTGCCCTGTATTCCCAGAATTTGTCTGTTCTTTAAGCTATGGGTCACTATAGCATCGATGTCTGCCTGTAAGATGGGGTGAGGGACAGAATTGTCCTATGAGGTAGAGAGAAGGGGTTGCCTTGAAGGTGCATCATTTGAGTGATGGGAATTGACTTCATGGTTTACTTATTGTCATGCGTCATCTATGCGATCGATCTTCTCCATCAGTGCGCATACCATGTCTTCGAACATATTCATGCGCTCTTCCTGCGAGTCACCAAGCTCGTTTACAACCATTAGGCTGACTATTTCTCTAGGGAGGTTATCCTACGATGCAGTTGAGGGCTTCCAAGCTTGACGGATCACATGTGGCAGATTAGTCAGTAAGGGCTCCTCATGCCCTGACTGGACTCGATTCTTGCACGCTGATCGCATGAGGACTGGTTCTCGACAGTCTTGGGACCATGGCTGCTGAGCAGTTGGGTCATCTTCTGTAACACTAACCATAGTTCAGGGTTCATGCATTTCTTCTTCAGGCTTTATCATTTAAAGAGGGTAGAAGGGGTTCAGGTGAAGAGGGTCATCAGAGGTAGTTTCCCCTACCATCTTGGTTGCTTCGCTAGTCAAAATTTGTGGACCCCTATCGTGTTTGGCTTTGAGGTTTGGATGGACCTCGTGCCAGAACTGCAATTCAGACTGCGGTTAGTCGGCCTTTCTTGGGCAAGAAAGAGTTGTTTCCACTAAGTGAAGCAACAGGTGCGGGCCAGGAAATGGGGTCATCCTGGGCCGAGGAGGATGTTGTAGGACTTGATCTCGCATCAAGTCTTTTGTTCGAGCTCTCTTATGAGCTCCAGAGGCATGACCAAGATGATGAGGCTGGTTCAAGATGGTACTCTTGGAGAAGGTCTTCGAGTACCAAGGTTGGAGATGCTTGCTCAATGAAGGAGGAGCAGGCAAAAGCAGGGTTGACTCATGAGGACGCTTGAGTCGGGCGCGTGGGGCTGTCTATGACGGCGACACAAGTACACCCCTTGAAGAAGTATCACAGGTGACTTGGGGGTCAGCCAGGGCTTAAGCAAGTGGTCTGGCCTTAGAAGGCCGAGAACCTCAAGCAAGTGTTTGTAAGAGAATTGGTGGAAGCCTGCCCCTTATATGGTGCACTAGTGTGTGTTAAGTAGGAGGACGAGGGGGTCGTCTTCTGTGCACTCGAGTTGGCGCAACGACGGCGTTGCCCCGAGTGGGAGGTTAAGACTTGGGAGCTCGACACTGGGTCTTTGCTCAAAAGGAAGGCTGGGAAAGAAGTTCGAGGAACATGTTCCCTGGGAAAGCTCGCGAATGCGGGGATAAGAAAATCCTCTATTCGGATAAACGGGATAAGAAACCCAGCAGCCATGTGGTGTGTGAAAATAGAAAAACAATGGAAAAACTAATCAAATAAGAACGAAGGGGTAGTATGTCCCCAGTGGAGTCGCCAAGCTGGTTAGGTGCTTCAATCTTGCCCTTCGGATCTAGATGATCAGGCGATACATGTCTCGGGTTTCAAGGGAACCCGAGACTTTGAGATCACTCTCTCGAGAACCTGGCTCAGGAGCGAGAGAAAGTATACCAACCGATGAGAGAGGAACTTAAGGTGGGTTCGGGACTTACTCGGGTTGGCTCGCGTGGGTGCCCTCTTAGATCACGAAGAAAGCCCCCCAGTTGTAAAACTGGTTCGGAATTGACTCCCTTAGCCTTTATTTTCATGTTTCTGCAATCACATACACATGATTAATTTTACAAGACAAGTGGGCTGAAAGAGACCCCACCTTGTCTTTGAGTGAATGTACACGGGTGTGCACATCCGAAAGAAGAAAGGGTAAGAGAATAGATGAAAGAAGAAGAAAGAGCTAAATCAAAGGAATATTGACTAGGTGGGGAGACAAACACAACAACTAGATCAGAAAGTGGTTGATCCGACGTGGTAGCAAGACGGGTAAGGTAACTAGACTGACACAACAAAAATATTACTAGACGTCAGAACAATCATCGGCTAGCCTGACACAATGGCTAGCCAATCGTGGCAGTAAGGCAGGCACGGTGACTATGACCGGCTCAACGGTAATACTGCTAGATGACAAGACTAGCATGGAAATTTTTGTCTCAGCCTCTCTTGGTCCAACGAGAGACAGAGAAGAAAGAAGAGAGAGAAAGAGAGACATGCACAGTACGATCGATGTCGTGCATGGGAGAAGAAGACGAGATGAGCAATGAGAGAGAAAGGAAAAAAAAAGGAGAGAGGAAAGAGAAGGAAAAGAATGAAGAAGAAAGATAGAGAAGAGAGCAAGGGGACATGGACGGCGATGAGAAAAAAAAAAAGATAGGAAAGAACAAGTACGACGATGAGTTGCCACCATCTATGATAAAAGGGTAAGAAGAGGGAGAGAATGTGGGCGGCAATTAGCCTCTGCCTCTCATGACTGAGGAATAAGAAGAGAGGGAAAACATGGACGACGATAAGCTTCCGCCATTCATGATAGAGGAATGAAAGAAGAGCGAGAAGACATGGACGGCGATAAGCTTCCACCGTCCATAACAAAAGAATGAGAGGAGATAAAAAACATGAGCGGCAATGTGCTTCCACCGTCCATGATAGAGGAATGAGAGAAAAGAGAGAAGACATGGACGACGATGAGCTTCCGCTGTCCATAACATAGGAATGAGATGAGAGAGAAAATATGGACAGTGATTTACTTCTGTTGTCAATGATAGAAGAATGAGAGAAGAGAGAGAGACATGGACAACGATGAGCTTCTACCATCCATAAAATAGGAATGAGAGGAGAGAGAAAATATGGGAGGCGATGTGCTTCCGCAATCCACGACAAAACAATGAGAGAAAACATGGACAACAATGTGCTTCCGTCGTCCATGATAGAAGATTAGGAGGAGACAGAAAACATGAGCAGCGATGTGCTTCCACCATCCATGACAGAGAATAAAGTATGAGAGAAAACATGGATGACGATGTGCTTTCGCTGTCCATGATAGGGAATGAGAAGGAGACACCTTGACGGAGACCCAGCCTACCATTTGGGGCCCCAGCCTGCCACTCGGGTTAAGGCCAGGCTCACTGTTCGTGTCTCTGAAGCAAGAAAACATCATGCCCAGCGATAACCTCCACCATGCATGAACAGAGAAGAAGGATAAAGATAGAAGAGAGAATAGGAAAGAGAGAGAAAGACAAGGAAAGATAAAGAGAGTGAAAGACAAGGAAAGATAAAGATAGAAGAGAGAATAGGAAAGAGAGAGAAAGACAAGGAAAGATAAAGAGAGTGAAAGAAGATCAGAGATGAAATAAGAAAGAAAGTTATAGATGAGAGTGGTTAGGTTCCTCGATCTCGCCCTCTGGATCGAGGTGATCAGGTGGCACGTGTCTCAGGTCTCTGGTGGACCCAGGATTTGACGTCGCTCTCTTTGAACCTTGCTCGAGGGCAAGGGCAGGTATACCAACCAATGAGAGAGGAATTTTAGGTGGGTTCGGGACTTACTCGGCTGGCTCATGTGGAAGTCCTCTTAGATCACGAAGAAAGCCCCTCAGCTGCTTGAGCTTGTTCGGAATCACCTCCCTTGACCTGTAACAGTTTTTTTTTCTGCACAACATTTTTATGGTTAATTTGTAAGACAATTGGGTCGAAACAGACCCACCCTCATCTTAGGGCAATGCATGTTCATGGCAGAAGGCGATGAAGTGCAAGGTTAAGTGAAAGGTAGAAAGGAGAAGAGAACTTTACAGAAGGGTGAGACTAGCATGACGGTCAGAAGTTGCCGACTTGGAGCGGTAGCAAGACGGGCATGGTTCAAGGTTCAGCACGATGGCAACACTACTCAAAGCCGAGGTCGACATAACGATGCTAGGCTAGGCCTACCCTTAATCAAGTGAGAAAAGAAAGAAGTGGAGAGGAAAGAACGAGGTGAAGAGAAGGGTCAATCCGGACGTCGATAGACATCGCGGTAGGCAATGCAAGGAGGTGGCACATCCCTTGTGTATGATGCTAGCTCCTGACAAGGCACACAGCAATGGTTTCTTCTAGGTTGCACGCCTATAGGTGTTGGACATAGCGAGAACAGTGATAGGCACCAGACGCTCAGAGGAATCTCGCGGTGGGCTATGGGTGTTGTTAGGGCCTCTAGTGGGTGGTGATAGGCACCGGACACACGAAGGAATCTCTCGGATAGTGATGGATGTTGCCAGGGCCTCTAGTGGGCGGCGATAGGTATCATTGTCTACTTTCGGTGCATAGTAGAGGAAGACTCTTGCAGGCGGCAACACACTTCACCATCTAAGTTCTTCACCAAGACGTCAAAGTTACATCTGTGTGCAGCGATGGGAAGTGCCGTCTGCAAACTTCATTGAGAGAAAGAGATGAATGAGAAGGAGGGGGGAAGACTCGCGCATGGTGCTGCTATTGACATGAACGGCCTGTGAGACCAAGGGAGGGGCATGCATGGCATTGCCACTGCCGTGCACCACCTCTGCGAGGGACTCAAACAGAGAAGAGGAAGGAGAGAGGGAAGGAGGAAGAGAGAAGAAGAAAAGAAAAAGAAGTGAGAAAAGATTTATCTCAACCCTAAGGGTACCGGTCGATAGTTTCTCTCACCTCACCCTCTCTCTCATGCGTAACACCAGAATGGTGAGAAAGAAAAACTTGTATTAAGTGAAAACTCTCTTGTGTGTGTATGTGTCTGCGTTCTTCTCTTTTTTTTACGTGCAATGATGATACGTATATATAGAAGTGTGCCCCCAACATGAGTGGATGATCCAAAGTAACCTTAATTGCTGAAAATTAAGATTAAATTGATTTAAAAGAAATTAGAAAATATGGTGCAAAATGATAGATTTGCCCCTTCCTAACAAGTTGTGGAATTCCAGAGAAGTTCCTGTGTTGCTGTAGGACTTGCATGTTCTTGCATGGTTGATCTGGGGTCATTCTGATGCTCGGTTGATCGTAAGATGACTGTTTTCTTGTAGGGCTCGACATGGTGATGCATTTGATACCAACTTCGAGCCATGAATCGTGTTTTCGGTGCACAATTATGTTAATTGATTTTTTAGTACATCTTGAAACTTTGAATCGATAGTGTGTTCGTTCTTTGATGTTTTTCTGTGTTTTTTTCACTGAATCACCCTGAGCATGTCACTATGATAACAGGGCACCAAACACAGCTCAATTCTATGGCCAAACGAAGACTTTGAAAGTTTTGAACTTTGGCCGAAATCAAGGATTTCGACGACGAAATTTACAGTCTGTTCATCGGCTTTGTGTGCAGAATCCGACCATTCATCATGTATGGGGTTCGGGTCATAAATCCCCAAAGACGTCACTCTCATAATGGAATTGATCTCGTACTGATCGGGAATGCGAGCAGCATGATTTGGCAGCTCGAGCGAGGCACAACGCTGTTGAATTTCTTGCACTTTCTTCACGGATCAGAAAATTCTCTCCAGCTTTTCTTCGCGCTCAGGTATCATCATCAGATATGCCACATATCGAATCGCTCGTCTTGACTAGACAAACATGCTCCCCAAATTTGAGTCTGATCCAATATGAGATGGCCGAGATACGAGCATCAAATGGTACTGGTCATGATTGTCCCTTTAATGGTATAGTGTTCCAGGGTGGCCGTGTGGCTCCTCCTGTTTCTCCCATAACATCTTTCTAGAGTGTCCGTTTGAGCTGAAAGTTGACCCTTGGGGGTTTTCATCCATGCTCAATCTAATAGTTGTGGTCCCATAGCAATTTGAGATGATAAAATGTAGCTCTAGTTATAGGGGTCCGTTTCAAGGTGTTAGAGGCCGATTCTACCGAAGCAGTTTCTCAGTCTGCCCTACCTTAAACATGTTGAAATGTAATGAAACATGGAAGGTGACTTTTGAGGGACCTCATGAAGATCTTGGCCAGTTCTGAGGCTGCTCTGAGATTGTCAAAATTTTCACTACTTGCTAGACCTTGATTGAGCGGAGGTGTCATGTTGAAGAAAAATACCTTCCAACAGCATGCCCCTCTGACTGTTGTGCTTCAAGAGACTCAAGAAGTGCAATCATTCAGAAAATTTGAGGGATCTTATCGATGTCCTCACCCTCAAGGGACTGGAACATGAGGCCTTTGTCAGGACCTCCTCGTACAAACTTAGGCCTTTTTGAAGCCCAAATGCTACGAACCTCTGGTTAGCACTATTTGCTACTACACCAGGTTTGCCTTTTGATGTTCTGGGTATCCTTGTAGTTCCCATCTAGTGGAGTCCAGTCAGGGGCTTCTGGCCCATCCCAAAAGTCTAGTCCCCTGCTGACTAGAGGGTTTTAGCGAGACGCACCTTGAATCCTGTGGAAACCCTTGCCTTGTCCGTCTCTGGCCTTCATAATGGTCCTTAGCATTTTTGGAGGGATCCTTTTGTCATCATCCTCACCCTCAAGGACTCTTGTTGTTTCTGAACTGGGGAGATCTTATGAGGCTCTCACTCCCTCACGACCCGTGGAAACTGGGGTGATCTTCTGAGGCTCTCACTCCTTGACGAGCTGTTGAGACTGGAGAGATCTTGTGAGGCTCTCACTCCATGACGAGCGGTGGAAACTGGGGAGATCTTATGAAGCTCTCACTCCTTAACGAACTACGAAAACTAAGGAGATCTTGTGAGGCTCTCACTCCCTAACGAGCTATGGAAAGTGGGGAGATCTTATAAGGATCTCACTCCCTCACGATTCATGAGGCTCTCACTTCTTGATGAGTCATGGAAATTGGGGTGCCAGCTGAGACTGTGGAAGTGCATCAACTTGCTTTGTCGGTCCAAGCACCCTTTCACGGGTTTCACTTGAACAAGGGAAGTGGTGTCGTGAAGATGGTTCTCACCAACTTCCATTATTTTTGGGCTCTTTTACCCATGACTTGTGGTCATGTCCACCCTTTACATGCATTTTTTCTCACGGTGCCCTTTTGGGGTTTTCACCGTGCCTGGTTTTATTTTTCCGTAGAACTCTCTTACTCATGGTTTCGTTACCATGCCCGTCCATCATTTTTACTCATGGCGTTCCCTTGTCCAGGTGTACACCATGTCCGTGTTCTAGGGTCGTGCCTTCGAGACCTATGCGAAGCCTTTTAACATCATGCAGCCAAGACGTGCACCACAGTTTTAGGGTAATACAACTAAACCGTAGCAATAAGGAATGGTAATCTGTAGAGGCCATAGAGTGAGCCTGAGGGTGACTTTGACTCACTTGGGAAGGTGGCATGAAGTTGCTCGTAGAGAGTTGCTTGGATGGTAGGTGAAAAGTGGTGTCCCACTAGCTAGCGGTGAGAAGTCTTGCCTTTTGGTGAGCGTGGGTAAGACTTACTGGGGAATAAGATGAAAGATGGTGAAGGTGTCCCGTCCACACGAATGGGGCAGTTGGGGAAGATGTGCGTTGTGATGCATGTACAGGGCGTGTGAGGCTAGGTAGGCTCACTGGAGAGAGGAAGAAGAGGGTATGCACCCACTAATAGGTCGGTTAGGGAAGACGTGCGTGAAGATGCACACAAAAAGGGAGGTGTCCGCGCATATGGGGCATCTTTAAGGTCGTGCCTCCAAGATCTGGGGGAAGCAATTTAATGTCACGCAGCCAGGACGTGTATTATGGCTTAAGGTCATATAGCTTGGACCGCGATTAAGCAGTTTAAATTCATGTATCGTGGACAGTGGTTACATAGTTTAAAGTTGTGAAACTGGGACCTCGCAGTTTAAGGTCGTGCAACTAGACCTCCGCTACAGTTGATGGTCATATAGTTTGGATCATGGCTATACAGTTTAAGGTCATGCAGCATGGACCGTGGTTATGCAGTTTAAAGTTAGGCAACTGGGACCGTGCAATTTAAGGTCGTGAAACTAGACGTCCACTATAGTTTATGGTCATATAGTTTGGACTGTGGCTATGTAGTTTAAAGTCATGCAAAATGGATGGTGTACAAGTCGCCATGTCAGTAGAGTTGCATGGGGGGTAGGTATGTGGATAGCAATCTGTCTCTCTATGGATAAAGATAATTAAGGCTATCCACATGTGAAGAAATGTAGATGAAGGTGGTGACCCTACGAGGGGTTGATAATGGGAAAGGCTTCACTAGGGATTAGGAGGGTCAGTGTGACTCCACGGGGATAATGAATATCGGTGTGCATGGAACTCTGAGAGGCCAGAGCGCAGATGAACCCCATTGTGAGTTGAAGGAAGGATGTCTCTAACTCTCTAGAGATGATGGGATGAGTACGACCCTTACATGCATCTAACTCTGTTGGGGTCTAGTTGGAGTTATGCTTGTGGACCATTTGGGGCACTGCGCATTACAGTTTTAGGGTCTTGTAGCTCAGACCATGGTTGTGAAGTTTAAAGCTATACAGCTAGGACCATGCAGTTTGTTGTCGTGCAACTAGACCTTCGCTACAGTTTAGGGTCATATAGTTTGGACCATGGTGCTAAGTCTTTAAACGTCCGCGTCCAAGATGTGCACTATGGTTTAATGTCACACAGCTGGACCATGGTCGTATGTTTAAAGTCATGTGACAAGGACTTTGTGATTTGAGGTCATGCAACTAGACCTTCTCAATAGATTAAGGTTGTATAGCTTGGACTGTGGTCATATAGTTTTGAGTCGTGAGACATGGACTATGGCTATGTCGTTTAGGGTCATGCAGCATGGCAGTTTAAGGTCATGCAACACAGACCATGGGAATGCAGTTTAAGGTCATGCAGCATGGACCAAAGCGATGCAGTTTAAGGTCATGCAGGGCGGACCAAAGCGGTGCAGTTTAAGGTCATGTAGCGTGAACCAAGGCAGTGCAGTTTAAGGTCATGCAACATGGACTGATGGTGCAGTTTAAGGTCATGCAGCACGGACCATGGCGATGCAGTTTAAGGTCATGCAGCGCAGACAATGGCAATGTAGTTTAAGGTCATGCAGCGTGGACCATGGGGGAAGCAACTCCGTGGGGAATAGAGCCATTACCAGAAACTGGGTTCGCTGAGGGGCGAGATTGTGGTGTAGGGGATGAACTTCCTGAGGGTATAAGGTTCCTTGGTGAAGTGCGCAAAAGGAGCCCTTAGCAAGACGTAGGGCGGTAACTCCTTGACGGGGCACGTGACAATAGCCTCCTGACGAAGCGCTCGGTGGTAGCGAAGTGTGCGGTGCCAATCGCCTGAACGAAGTCCTGACGAGGTGCACGGTGGTGCTGCTTTGGGTCTTGTGCTTGGCCACCCCGGCGTGACCTAATCGCCATCAAGAGCTGAGGACTGGAGCATCATTAAGATTTTGTCGGGGGCAGTCCCTAGTACTGATGGGTATAAAAGGGGGAGAAACCCCACATTACAGTTTTAGCGAAGGGTAAAACAGTAGAAGGGCTTCTTAGAGACAGAGAGAGTCAAAGCTCCAAGGGAGGGTTTTCCAGTGAGCACTTCCCAGCCAGAACTTGCAGAGAAAGGTCCTTAGGGATATTTCTAGTAGACTTCAGGAGGTTTGATGCCCACAGTGTGCTTGCGAATAGCTTTCGGCAAGCATCGAAGCTTTATGAGCAAGGAAGAGGATCCCTTGGGCTTTAACAGAATTTACAAAAGTTCCCTGCGGAGTTTGAGTGCTTCTCCGGTTGTTCTGCTATTGAAGGGGAGGTTGCATAGTGCTCAGAGGGCTCTATCAGCTCTCTAGTTGTCGGAGGAGAAGGAGAAGGGGCTGCACTGAGCTCGTTGAAATTTTAACAGAATTTCGGTGAGCTTTGGTGGACAGCTGAAGTGGGAAAAACCAGGGCAAAGGGCAATCCGCAGGGTCTCAGGGGAGGAGAGGGTAGAGGGTTTTCCCGGTGGACGTGAGTGGATTCTCGACAAGCAGAAGAAAGCATCGGTGGGAAACCGAAGGGTTGGGAGACTGTAACGATCGAGGAGGTGAGGAGTCGTGGGACGGCGATCAGTCACCCTCCGCACGCACTGTGACAGGCCATGCCGTAACTGTCAGGCGGCGCGTCTGAATTTCAAGGGCGCATGTACGACGCGTGTTGACGGCTAGAGCGAGGCATCAACAAGCCTTGGTTCGTGGGATGTCGTTGGTCCTTGATTGATTGTGAGTTAATGATTCCCTCTTGGTGGCAGACGGCGATAGTCTTGCCTTTGACTGTGAGACGACGATAGCATCTTCGTGGGCTGACGGTGATAGTCCTGCCCTAGTGAGTGTAGTCTCTTCGTGGCCGTCTAGCGCCTTTTGCTTTTACTCTAATGGTTGAGTCCTCGGGGGCCATTCTAGACGTGATGAACTTATCGCGAGAAGGGAAGCCGGTACTGATGCATTCACCGGTAAAAGCTTGGTGAGGGTGAGCCGATCTGGCTTACTGGAGCCTTGTGTGAACCGAGGTGACCTTTAAGCATCACCTTGATGAGCACCCCCATCCAGTTGGTGACAAGGGAAGATAATGATGGAAACGTGAGCATAGAGGAAGGGGTAGGTCTTCTGCATTGCCTGCATTGAAATGTAGCCTATAACGCGAACCTGCTGACTCTGGGCAAGCAAATGGCGGAAACCTCGGGCATGAGATGGTCCTCCTCCAGTTTGCTGGTGCAAGGGGAGCATTAGTACTTAAAGGGCAATTCCTCCAAGACCTTGAAAGTGTTGCAGGACTTCAAGGATATTTTGAGGCTGGCTTCGTTGCCGGCTGCCCTCCAGTGCTCGGTGGGCTATT
Source organism: Amborella trichopoda (assembly GCF_000471905.2). The sequence goes on from NW_006499776.1 coordinate 1,187,893, forward strand.
ACGACCACTATTCAAACATGATCAAAGTGGTATTGGAGACTTGGATCCATGTTAGGAACACATGGCTGCTTGGTCATGGAGAGGTAGGGATTTTGCTGATGGACCTGCACTTCGTCGGTGGGCTGTGGCTCCTCGGCACCATGTATGAAGAGTTTATTCCCCAAAACTCAGTCATTTTTTTAGGGGAGAAAGTGGATAATGAAGCACCACCAGCCAGGCTTCAAGAATTCTTCGTAGTCTATCAGCGGCTATGATGAGCCCAAAAAGGGGCTAGTTACCTTTGCCAAGTGAGTAAAATTCTTCTTCGGCACCTGTGTAAATGAGGATGGCCCATCGTCGAAGAAGGGGGAAAAGGAAACCTCGTCAGTTTTCGAGCTGCGGAGGAAGAATGTGTATGTCTTCTTGGCAGCTTACTTGACACTCTTCTTTTGTAAAATTTCCCTTATCAGGGGGTCAGACATCATTCGTCTTAGCACCTTTTATGTGGCCTGTTACATGGCATGGGGGAGAGAATACATGCTTGCACAACTTGTATTGTGCAGCATTTATCATGGCCTGGGGGCCGTCTCCAGCGGAAGACCATATAAAGGGGAGGAAGGAGGGAACGACATAGAACACGGTGAGGCCTTCTCGGGAGATTTCAAAGCCGCTTTCTCAGTTCATTACGTGTATGACTGGCTTGGAGCTTACTTTCGAGATAAATGCCGCAGAGCCAGAGACCTGGAGGATAACATGTGTACATTTTTGCTGAAGATTGCCGGTCATAAGGAAATTTTTCATCCTCCGAGCCATGTGCGTAGCCTATTTTTCAACGATCACCTCGATATGACCCGGGTGTCATTTCTAGGTGGGAGCCTCACAAACCGTGCATATGTCGATGAGATGCGCCACCACTTAGATGGTGACATCACCAACTTAAAAGAATTGATGTATATGCTGAGTGTCAGCGGCAGCATTCTTACCTATCACACTATCCATAGCGTGAAGCTTGAGTGCTATTTTCCTCACCAGTTCGCCCGACAGCATGAGCTAAATCAGAGCTGTCCGTTTGAGGCATTCTTCGAGAAAAGGCATTGCTCGTTGGAAGACGGATGAGTTGGGAGCCCAAACGGAGATTTGGCATTCAAGGTACATCCGTACTGCTTGGGCCACATGTTTGTAGGCCACCACGGTCAATAAGTATGTGATGTCCCATTTTGGCAGAATGGCACGAGCGACCAAGCACACAAGAATTGGTGGAGAATAACGAACAAGGGGTACTGGGACGAACACCACCCCTGAAAAGGGGAGGATAGTCGTTGGAGCCAAGATACCAGGCAGCAAAAATTGACGAAGACCCCTCCCTTAGGTGAAATCTTTACCCTGGGCATCCCTTATGATTGGCACATACTCTAGTAGCCTCGTCGATCTACTATGAAATGGAACGAAGGCCGTAAAGTCCTGGGGTATGAAAGGCATCCGGTTCAAGATTTAAATAAACTGATAGGGAGCGACTCTCATAAAAAGCTAGCCACTAATTCCTCCAAATCTGGGACCTCGAAGGGTGGTGCACCTAAGTAGGTGAACGGGAAGAAGAGAAAGCTGGCCGTTGTACCCGAGCCGGCAAATAATAAGAGGCAAGTTGTTGCACTTGAGCCAGCAGAAGGAAGGAAGAAAGAGCAGGCCGCCGAGTCCGAACTGGCAAAACAGAAAAGGCAGGCTACTGAGGCCGAGCCGACGCAAGGGAAGAAGAGAAAGTCGGTTGCCGATCTCGAGCCGGCGAAGGCGAAGAAGGAAGGGCAGGCTACTGAGTCCAAGCTGGCGAAAGGGGAGAAGGAAAGGCAGGCTGCCTGAGCGAGGGGAATCAAGACATCGGGGTACAAGGGGCACAGCGTCCTAGTGACTCTTGAGTCGTAAGATGGCTCTTCACTCTCGGCTTCTTCAGAGGGCTGTGTGTCTATGCATATTTCCCTGTCGCATTTTTCTCTCGTGGCCTCACCTTCTGCTTCACTCGAATCTTCTCCTAACTCCTCAAAGACTCGAGCTGATGCCTTAGAGACTGCTGCTCCGATTGAAATTGCTTCAGATCAGGAAGCAACACCTAAGGTTGAAGGGGGGGGGCTCAGTGTTTGAACATATTTTTCAGCACCTTGATCCCTGATTAGAAATCAATAAGAAGCAGGTCAATAAAGCTTACAAAACAGTGGCAATTCCCGACAGTCTCAAAATAGCCCTTGAATTGGTCAAGATCTTTGTCAACACTTCAAAAGACTACCTGCCAAGTTTTATCGCGATCAGACGTGTCTAAGGCAGGGAACACAAGGAAACAATTTTTGTGAAATTGGTCTCTAGAACCCTGAAATGGACCTTGTAACTAGAGTCATACTTTTGATACGTCAAATAGCTGTAAGACCATAATCATTAGATTCGGCATGGTCGAAAACCCCTATGGGTCAGGTTTCGGCTTAATCGGGTACTCCAAGATAAAGTTATGGGTAAAATACCCAAAAAGGATAAGCCGTACACTATTCTCGTATCGCGTAACTGCACCAAAACACCATTAAAGGTGGTTGTTTTTACAGTCATAACAATGACTTTCAGAGCCCATATCTACTCGTTTCGAGTAAGATCATGCTCAAATTTTGTGAGCGTCTTTGTCTCGTCGAGAGGAGCGTTTCGATATGTGGTACACCTCGAGATGATGTCCGAGCAGGGAGCAAAGCTAGAAAGAAGTTGCCGACCCGTGAAGAATTTGTAAAAACTTCAGCAGCGACATACCTCGCTTGATGGACTAAATCATGACGCTCACGTAACGGATCGATACGAAACTAATTCCATTGTGGTCGTAAGGCCTAGGACTATCATTGGTATGAACCCCATACATGATGGATAGTCAGATTTTATGCACGAAGCCAACGAAATAACTAAAATTTTGGCTATTGGATTCCATATTCCTGTCAAAACTTAAAACTTGCAAAATCCTATTTCGGGCTTCAAATCGCATTCTGTTTAGTGCCACGCGATCGTGACGACATGCTTAGTGCACTACGATGAAGAAATCACAGAAAAACATTCAGGAAAGAGCACACTATCGATCCAAAGTTTCCATGATTCAAGAAAATTTCAAGTCTTGTGATCGTGGCTCAAAAATACAATCCATGGCTCGAAGTTGGTATCAAAATGATCACCATGCCAAGACCTACAAGAAAACGATCATCTTTAGATCAAATGGGCATCAAAGTAACCTCGGATCATTCATGGACGATCACGCAAGTTCCAAGGCAGCAGTAGGGGCTATTCTGAAATTCTATGAATTGTTAAGCAAGGGCAAAACAGTCCTTTTACACCTTGCTTTCTTAATTTTTTTAATTCAGATTATTTGTAATTATTGTCAATTTTAGGTAGTTTTTAGGTGTCCACCCATGTTTGGGCCCAATTCTATATAAACATGCAAAGCTAAATTTTAAAGCACCCTCGGTTCATTCTTTGATCATTAAAGATAAATTTCCATTCTTGCTTGATCCTGTGAGTACATCTTGGAGAGAGAGAGAGAAAGGAGAGAAGAAAAGGGCTGGTACCCTTCGGGCAAGTAACTTTCTATATCCTCCTCTCTTTCTCTCTCCTGCAATCTTTCTCTCTCCTCTCATTTTTCTCTCTCCTCTCGCCTTTCTCTCTCATCCCACATTGCTCTCTCCTCCTCATTTTTCTTTCCTCTCTCCTCTTTTATTCTTTATCTCTTATCTCTTTCCCTCTTTCTCTCTCTTCTTTTCTCTCTTCTCATCTCAATCTCTCTTTTCTTTTCTCTCTCTTCTTTTCTATTTTTTCCTCTCTCCTCTCTTCTTCCTAGTGCCGGCTAGGTTTTCTCATCTCTATCTCTTTCTCTCTCTTCTTCTCATCTCTATCTCTTTCTCTCTCTTCTCATCTCTATCTCTTTCTCCCTCTTCTTCTCATCTCTCTTTCTTTCCCCTCTCCCTTATGTCTCTCGTTTGTCAGTAGGTGAAGTCTAACGTCGGTTGGCTTTCTCTTCCCTCTTTTAATGCAATCGGTAAAGCCTCAGTGTCGGTTGAATTCCTCTCTCTTCTTCTTTCATCCCCAGCATCGAGTGAATTTCTCTCTCTTTTCTCTTGTCACAATTGGCGAATCTCAGCGACGGTTGGATTTCTCTCCCCTCTTCTGTCAGTCGGCAAACCTAGCACCGACTGGATTTCGCTCTCCTCCTCTAATGCAATCGAGGAAGGCTCAACGTCGGTTGAATTCCTCTCTCTTCTTCTTTCATCTCAAACATCAGGTGAATTTCTCTCTCTTCTCTCTTATCACAGTCAGTGAAGCTCAACGTCAGTTGCATTTCTCTCACCTCTTCTATCAGTCGGTGAAGCCAACACCGCCTAGATTTCTCTCTCCTCTTCTAATGTAATCAGTGAAGCCTTAGTGTCGGTTGAATTTCTCTCTTCTTCTTTCATCCTCAGTGCTAGGTGAATTTCTCTCTCTTCTCTCTTATCACGGTTAGTGAATCCCAATGTCGATTGGATTTCTCTCCTCTCTTGTCACAGTCGGTGAAGCCTAGCATCGATTGGATTTGTCTCTCTTCTGTTGTAGTCGACGAAGCCTAGAGCCGGCTCGATCTCTCTCCCTTGCTTCTCTTCATAGCAACAGACTGACCATCGTGCTTACATAATCGGTATTGGCAATGACATCTAGTAGTGATCGCATGAGCCAATTTTAGTACCGAGCCTATTTTTCTACCACGTTAGGCCAATTACTCGTCAGCTTGATCCTCTTGCTCAGTCGAACATTTCTCTCCCTTGCCTTTCTTCTCTTCTTCTTTTTGAATGCGCATGCTTGTGTACATTCATCAAAGAGGAAAAGGGTGCGGTCAGACCCACCTATCTTACAACCTTTGCCATGGGAGAAAATAAGAAGAATACGAGCCAAGGGAGGTGATTTCTTACCAATTTCATTACTAAGGGGCTTTTTGCTCGATCTAAGAGGGCGCTCAAGGGAGCCAGCCCGAGTAAGTCCCGAAATCACCTTAAAATTCTTCTCTCATCGGTTGGTAACACCTGCCCCCATTCTCGAACGAGGTTCCAGAGAGAGCGATCTCAAAAATGTCCCAGGTCTTCCCTCGAAACTCGAGACACGTGCTGCCCGATTATCTAGGAACCGGAAGGCGAGATCGAGGCACCTAACCAGCTTAGCTGCTCCACTGGGGACTTACTACCACTTAGTCGAATCATTCTTGTTTGGCTAGTTTCTTCTTTTATTTTTTTCTTTCATTATCTTTTCACATTAACTTATGGCTGCAAGATTCTATTGCCCATTTATCCGGATTGGGGATTTGTTATCCCCGTATTTTAGACTGTCCCTTGGGAACATGGTCCTTCGACTTCGTTATCGACCATCCTCTTATGCCCCCTTATCTAGCTCCCAGGTCTTAACCTATACCGGTGTGAGGAGGGACTTTAAGAAGGCACCCTGCATCGGTAGCACTTCTATTGGCCCACACAGCATGCACTCAGCCACGAGCAAGCCACTTGTCGGACATGTTCCAGAGGTACGTCGAAGGGCCGCCCAGTCCCTTTCAGCAAAAGGCAAACAATTTGTCATTGCTTCTATGGGTCGCCATAACGCTACCCCCCCCCCCCGATATCTGCACCACTGGTCTCCATCCCTGGAGGCCCAACACATCGAGGCGAAAACCCCACGGTCCCCACCCCTTGCACACATCACAAGGCTCGTGGGTCACCCACTCGAGCCATGCCTTGGGGCAACCCTTCTGTTGCCTCGAGACCGTGTTCAAGATTGAACCTTCCAAGGCCAGATCCTGTGCATGCCACTCATATGCATCTCACTGCTTGGGGCGACACCGTTATTACACCAGCCTTAGTACACAGCAGACGGCATCCTCGTCTTCCTACTATGCACACACAAGCGCACCCTGTAAGGGGCAGGCCTACATCTGTTCTCTTACAGACACTTTCTCATAGTTCTCGGCCTCCTAAGGCAAGATCACTTACACGAGCCCGGGTTGACCCTTAGGTCTCCCGTAATCCTTCTTCAAGGGGCTCACATGCATCGCCAACTCAGACGTCCTCTCACCCTTGACTCAAGCCTCCTCATGAGTCAACCCTGCTCCTGTCTTCTCCTTCTTCATCGAGCAAGCACCTTCAGTCGTGGTACTCGAATATTTTTCTCAAGAGTACTATTCTGAACCAGTCTCGTCACCTTAGTCATGTCTCTAGAGCTCATATGAGAGCTCAGGGAATGGACCTGAGGGAAGATCGAGTCCTCATCCTCCCGGCCAAAGATGACTTTAGTTCTTGGACCTCATCCATTGCCGCACCATATGGAGACAGCTCTCTCCTGTGCAAGAAGAGCTGATTAGCCTCGTCCTAGATCATAGTTTTGGTGTGAGGTCCATCAAAACCTCAAGGCTAAAGGCGATCGAGGTTTGCAAATTTTGACTAAGGAGGTGACCATGGTCATCAAAAAATCCAATTCTGGTGACTCTCTTCACCTAAATCCCGTCTACCCCCTTCAGATGATGAAGCCTGAAGAAGAGCTCTGTGAGCCCTGTGCAAATGAAGACCCAGCCACTCAGCAACCGCGATCCTAAGACCATCGAGAACTGGTCCAAATGCAATCCATATACAAGACTCAAGTTCATTTAGGGCATGCTGGCCCCTACTGATTGACCTACTGCATACGACCCGTCAATCTCACAAGCCCTCAGTCACCACTAACGTTGACCTCCCTAGTGAAATGGTCAGCGAATGGCTGTAAGCGAGCCCGGTGATGCGCATGAATAGAGATGAACAAGTTTGAGGACATGGTGCACGCGATGATGGAAAATATCAGTCGTATCGCCGCCGTACGCCAATCGGCTAACCAGGAGGTCAATTCCCATCACTCTGAGGGTGCACCTCTACGGCAGCCCCCTTCGTCTACCTCACTGGACAATTATGTCCCTCATCCAGTCTCTCAATCAGATATTGATGCTATGGTTACCCATAGCTTGAAGAACAAAAAAATTCTAGGGATACAGAGCACGACACCTTATCAAAGACCTTACCCCTCCTATGTTGATCATGTCACGTTTCCCTCAGACTATAAGAAACAGAAGTTTCCTTTATTCAGTGGAACCACGTCCCCAAACAAGCATATTGCCCACTTTCAAGCAGCATGTCGTGAAACAGCAGCTGATGGGAGACTTCTTCTCCGATAGTTCGTTGAGACCCTTGAGGGCCCATCATTCCAATGGTGTGCTCGACTTCCTCTAAACTCGGTGCATACATGGGAGGAGATGGATAAACTATTCTGTCAACGCTTCTATGAGGTCGGGAGAGAGGTTCAAACCATCGAACTTCTCACCCCAACTCAAGACCCCGATGAGCCCGTGGATCAGTTCATAACAAGATGGGGAAACTTGGCTTCTCGCCATCTTAATTTTATGCCTGCGAAGGAAGTAGTTTAGACTTACGTGCAGAACATACGACCTGAAATCGCTTTACATGTCGAAGCCTCTAACCCGACCGCCATATCAGAGTTGATCTCTAAATCAATTCTCATAGAGAGTTTATTACGCCATCATGGTGGGACACAACGACCATTTGCATGTTCAACAAACAATCAGGGCAATGGTACGTCTCAAAATAATACACGGGGTAGCCAACAGA